>FMBT01000747.1:0-17237 GCA_900095095.1 Fragilariopsis cylindrus CCMP1102
TGCCCAGATGTATAGATTATTTAGGGCACGTAAAGACTCATCACGAGAATATCGATCAGAGACGATCTTACAGAGTTCCTGCGATAGTTCGATAGGTGTTGGTAGTTCCTTTATTTGGTCCTCCTCCTCGTCGACGTCGTCGTAGTCGTCATTGGTATTGGTAGTGACAGCATTATTAGATTCAGATGCAGAATTAACATTATCTAGCGAAACAGCTTGTGATGGGTTATTGGTGTTGGTGTCTTCCTCCTTGGCAGTAGCAGCAGCAGCAGCAGCAGTAGCAGTAGCAGTAGCAATATCAATATTAATATCAGTATCAGTACGTGAACGCTTCGAATAATTACCTACTTCGACGCCACCAGTAGTACTGCTGATGCTATCACTGCTCCTCCTTGCTGTCTTCTTGGTGCCTTTTCGAGTGGTAGTCATTGTTGGCGACAAAAATTCGTAAGTTTTCCTTGTGTTCTGCGGTGCGTATCCCTGCTGTATGATTTGCACGGATTATATTGCTTGCTTGTGTACGGTACGCCTGTGTTGTCGACTTTTACTAATAACGTTACTTGTAATATGAACCTACTGTACGGTAGATCAATCAAGGATGTGCTCTTTTTTGCAGATAAGAATTTAATTGCCGCTTCTGATGATCACAAATAAGAAGATTTTTTGTTGTCGTCACGTCATGCTCAAGTTTGAGAAACTAACTCAGTACTATTCTTAGAAAAATAGAAAAATAATATTTTAAATTTTTACGCGCGCAGTCGGTATGTCATCAGTGCTTCAAAAGTTGGAGAAACTAACTCAGTACGCACTTGCTTTATGTCATGACACGTGGAAGTGTGAATCAGTTATTTGATGTGATGGCTGTCGAGAAGAAGAAAGATGGCGGCACAAGAACAAACCCATCCTCACATCAGGATCACATCATCACATCATCATCAATGCTTCATTATTCTCCCTGTCTCTGAGGCAGATACACTTTGAACTTGGGTTGTGCCGTTGTCAATAAGCAAGCAAAAGTTAGAATCCCTCCTTAGTATAGTGACCTTATACTTCTCATCACGCTAAACAGTATATTAATAAAAGGAGTCAAGATGACGACGACAATTTCCTCAACATCATCGTCCTTACTCCTGTTGTTGCTTATTATTATTGCAATACTATCGTTCACTTCAATAATAACATTACCGATAAAGGGATGTATTGCTTGGCAGGCGAATCAGAATCAGAATAAGAATTATAAGAATAATTATGGACGATCCCGATCACGATCAGCGGCATTCCATCAAGTAACGTTACAACAATCTGGTAACAACAACATCAACGTAAAATCACGCCTACTATTAGAACTATCGTCATCATCATCTAATACTGTCGACGACAACGATCAACAAACAGAAACAGAAACAATAGAACCACAGCAACAACAGTCATCATCATTGGGTGATGATAATGTATTGAATGGTGTCAAAGAATTTGAATCATGGTTTTCTAATCTATCAGGAAATACAAAATATTGTGATTCAAATATTATTCATACCAGTTTTGATAATGGTAGTTTACGTGGACTTGGTAAAATGATGACATCCACATCAGCATCAACAGAAGATACAGCCACTTTTACTAAGTGGATAACTATACCACGATCAATTATCCTACAAAGTGATTATCGTGATAAAGATTGGGATTCACAATTAGCACAATCTTTATGGAAAGAAGTTTGTAAGGGAACAGGTTCAAGCTCTAGTGCTACTAGTATAAGTGGTTATGTTTCATTGTTGACTAGAGGTGTTTGTTCTTTGGATGATATTACTAGTAATAGCTGTACTCCACCATTTACTGCACCTGATGCATTACGGCATTGGACAAAAGATGAAAAGGATGTACTATTAAAGACAAATGTTGAAAAAGGACAAAAACTACTTGATTTACAAATTCGTCAAGAAAAATTATGGAAAGAAAAGTATAACACTATTATTGGTGGCATGACAACAACAACACCAAAAATGACAATGACATGGGAACAATTTGAATGGTCGATGGAGGCAGTTCATAGTCGTGCGTTCAAAGGAGATTTTGGTATTGGTGGTAGTAGTAGTGGGGATGGTAATACAGGAGTATTACCATTACCTGTTAAGATTGGTTCACCTGTCTTATCAGCAGTAATTGGATATATATATAAAGTAGTATTGCATGGACAGCAGGATGAAGTATTAATAGGATTAGCGGTACTTGCTGCTATACCATCCATTATTAATATCTTTAATGAATTTAATGACTCGTCATCGTCCTCACCTGTTGCGGTATTATTACCATTAATTGATTCGGCGAATCATGATGCATATGCTGATTCATTAATTGAATACAATCCATTAACTGATTCATTTGATTTATCTGGTAGTGAATTGAAATGCTTAGGTGTAAAAGAAGTAGATGCAGATAATAGTAACGGTAGTAAACAACAACTCTACATATCATATGGTACAAAATCACCTACCGAATTATTATTAAACTATGGTTTTTTGAATGACAACAACAATGACAATGAAGATGGCGTTTCTTCGTCTGGTAGTACTAGTAATAACCAAGACAACAACGATGATGATGATAATGATACCTCAACAAGACGCAAGAAACTTGCAGAGAAATTCATAACCCTTTAATTACCGTAATCAATCAATCAGTACTGTAGATGAAACAAATGAATGATGTTAAAAAACTTTTTACATATAGTTAATTAACGATTGAAAGCTAGAACTATTCTAATATTACAGGCAACACACACTAACTTTTCAATTTGGGGGTTTTCCTGAAAAATAGTGGTTTTAATTAATTGTTTTTTAAATCCCAAAAAGTGTAACTTGTTATAATTTTATACTGTAATTAATAAATAGTCCCCCAAATTAGCATAGAGGGGTCCCCGAAAATAAAATGTATTGGGGGACACAAAATGTTGGGGACAAAATAGCCCGAAATGAATTCTCAATATAAAAACTAAATCATGCCAAAAAATTTAATAGTATTTGTTAGTGCAGTACAGTATATAATAACAACTTTAGCATCGAGTGTATACACCTAAATAATGGTCATTTTTTCTAGAAAAATAGACTGTGAAGTTGACAATAGCCATATTGGATGAACAACTGTTATAATAGTTAGTCTTGTGAGCCCACTGGTATCTCACAATGTAGGCTCACACACAGCAGACATGCATTTTAGGGATATAAAATGTATATGTACACACAACACAATACCTCATTTGAAAGGGTTGCAGAGGATAGCACCAAATAGGTTGGAAGCAAACACATCCACATAGTGTATTGGCACATTGTATTTGCCTTCTACAACTTGTTTGTTTCTGTTGTTGTGGAATAAAATTTGTTTTGATGCTAATGTGGTAGGCACAAAAGTAACAAGATTTTCAATCAAAATGAATCACAAAATATCTCATTTGAAAGGGTTGCAGAGGACAGCACCAAATTGTTTGGGTGCACAAACATCCACATAGTGTATTGGAACATTGTATTTGCCACCTGCAACTTGTTTGTTTCTGTGGTTGAGGAATAAAATTTGTTTTGTTGATGCGGTAGGCACAAAAGTAACAAGATTTTCAATCAAAATGAACCACAAAATATCTCATTCGGAAGGGTTGCAGAGGACAGCACCAAATAGGTTGGGTGCACAAACATCCGCATAGTGTATTGGCACATTGTATTTGCCTTCTACAACTTGTGTGTTTCTGTTGTTGTGGAATAAAATTTGTTTTGATGCTAATGTGGTAGGCACAAAAGTAACAAGATTTTCAATCAAAATGAATCACAAAATATCTCATTTGAAAGGGTTGCAGAGGACAGCACCAAATTGTTTGGGTGCACAAACATCCACATAGTGTATTGAACATTGTATTTGCCACCTGCAACTTGTTTGTTTCTGTGGTTGAGGAATAAAATTTGTTTTGTTGATGCGGTAGGCACAAAAGTAACAAGATTTTCAATCAAAATGAACCACAAAATATCTCATTCGGAAGGGTTGCAGAGGACAGCACCAAATAGGTTGGATTCACAAACATCCGCATAGTGTATTGGCACATTGTATTTGCCTTCTACAGCTTTTCTGTTCCTGTGGTTGTGGAATAAAATTTGTTTTGCTGATGCGGTAGGCACAAAAGTAACAAGATTTTCAATCAAAATGAACCACAAAATATCTCATTTTGAAGGGTTGCAGAGGATAGCACCAAATAGGTTGGGTGCACAAACATCCGCATAGTGTATTAGAACATTGTATTTGCCTCCTACAGCTTTTCTGTTCCTGTGGTTGTGGAATAAAATTTGTTTTGATGCTAATGTGGTAGGCACAAAAGTAACAAGATTTTCAATCAAAATGAATCACAAAATATCTCATTTGGAAGGGTTGCAGAGGACTGCACCAAATTGTTTGGGTGCACAAACATCCGCATAGTGTATTAGAACATTGTATTTGCCTTCTACAACTTGTTTGTTTCTGTGGTTGAAGAATAAAATTTGTTTTGATGCTAATGTGGTAGGCAGGCACAGGGTCGTAGGCAAAAAAACAACTAGGTGAACAAGAGATCCAGGTGTAGGTTGGTATGAAACACAATGGTCTAACAGTACTAGACAGATTGAATGCGTTTCCCTCCTATCATCCCTGGTGGTTCATCATCACTCCACTAAAGCAATTCTGATTGGTATCATTTTTATCCCACAAATTCTCCTTGAATAATAGGATGATAAGATGAATAACTTCTCCTTAGATTCCAGAACCACCACGGTGCACCAAATACCACTCAATCATCAAGCTCATACCCATAGGAGATGAACCAAGGGTCATTATCCTCATACATACCTTATCCTTGCCTCCAGAACACAAACATTACATTTCAGCCAACATGTCATATTTCCATGCCCAAAAGTACCATTCAGAAATAGGCTGCCACAACATCAAACAAAGAAATTTGACCATGGTTTGAACACCCAGATACCTTCCATATATGCACCAACAATGCTTGGAACATTTGCCATATTGGTGGTGTAGTGGGGCAGGGAACAAAAGAATATTAGACATAAAATTGCCCAAAATACACACATTGCAGAAATATTTGAGATTCTGTTCCCCCCATACCAGGTATGCTGAGTCCCAAATAAAATAGCTAGGCATCAACCTAATTCATAAAGATTTTGGATTGTATCATTGCTTTAGGTAACCATGCATATATCTGGGGTGTCACGGGTCAAAATCCAAAATCTACCTCTATTAAAACACACAATTTCTCTAAGTGCCAAATGCGCGTGTAAGGTCCAACTATTGCTTAGGGCTCTAGGGAGGTTAGGAAGGTGTCAGGGTGTACTAAGCCCCCAAAAGGGTTGTTTAGCACCCACATCAGCATGGTCCTGCCAATAGCTTGCCAAGTTTATCGTCCCTTTAGTGTATATGGTCAACCCCATGTGCTTACTTTGGGACAATTCATCTTTTTGAGTGTGTACTAGGTCCCATACCCCCCCCCCCCAAATGGGCCATTTTCCCATGTCCTAGGCTGTATCACACCCTTTACCACCTTCCAGTTTGAAGAACACATACCTAGAACCCCAAAGTCCGGTCCAGGTATCCACCCTATGCTTATTAAGCTCAAACTATACCATCTGATTGGGACTTTATACATGCTAGGATAGGTTAGAATGCCAGAAAGTGGAGTGGTACAGGTAGCAAGTACCACAGGACATGATTTGGTTTTTCCCTGTTATTTAAAATAAAAACTAAATAAGTACAGGTCTTTCCTTTGACTAGAAGTTAAAGTGTTACTAATTAGTTCCTTTTTTTTTGCACAAAAGTGTTTTTAGTTAATTAAAAAGCCTGAAAAAGTTAAAGTGTGTTCAAAAACGCGTTAAGTTAAAGTGTTTTGCCTGTACTGACTGAAGTTTGTATAGTTTGTTTTGATTTTTTGTAATTTAAAATGAAACTCTATTAATATTTTTATATTTTGCGTATTTGTTCTCTATTGGTTTGTTGTATACTTCCTTTTTCTTCTCTATGAATAATACATCGATCGTTTTTATATCTTGATCATCTCATCTCAACTCGTGTGAAGTGAATTCAACTGGAGCTGAAACTCGAGTTGATGTGATTCGAATCGTGACGTGTGTGTGTGTATGTTGGTCTCTATGGTATGGTAGGGTATGGTGATTCTTCCTTGGGGGAATTTCATATTGAGTGTGTATGATTTGTGTGTGCTGATTTTTGTTCCGCTTTACTTTTCCCTTAATCTTCTTCTTCTTATTATTATTGTCTCTTCTATTTGTTCTATTTAATAATTATAAAGCGATAGATACATCCCTTGGTGATGTAATGAAGTTGTTGGCATTTGAATTTGCATGCAGTCGTAGTTGTTCATTACCGCTTGTGCTAGTTGCATTTTTGTTGTTACCATAGGCAATCTCAAAACCATCTTCATCTAATGATTCTGTTAACACAAGACTGTTGTTGTTGTTATTATCTTCTTCTTGTTGTTCATCATCATTGTTGTTCTCGACGACATGGACATGAACATTATTGTTGCTGTAAGATGTTGTAGTAGTAACCTTCAACAAGTTATCACCTTCCAAGTTATAATCTTGTTCTTGTTGTTCTTCTCCTTCAAGTACGGTTGGTAAGAATGCCATTGAATGATCCTTATCGTCAACGACCATGTCATCATCATTATTGTCATCCTCATCCTCATTGTCATCATCCTCCTGTTCGTATTCATCATAGCCATAATCATTATCATCATAATCATAATCTGATATATTAGATGATGCAACAACTTCAAATGCATCTCCACCAGAGGAGCTACTGTACGAACAATAAATAATTTCATGATATGTGGAGGACGAAGAGTCACTACAAGTCATAATACTAGTATCAGCTGTATCATCATCCGATAGAGTAGATTTAGAAGCGGCTATACGTTTCTCATCATTATCAAAAGATAATAGTAACAAATCTGTAGTATTCGTATTCTTATCCGTATCCTTATCAACATCCATATTAGACGTAGTATCCGTTGTCTCATGTTGCTGATGTTGCGTTGAGGAGAGCACGACTTGAGGAGAATGTAGTTGTACTTGTTGAGGAACCGTCACCACGGCTTCCACTGATGCCACTGGTGGTGTTGCTGTTGCTACTGCTTGAGAGAATGATGATCTTTGTACTTGTTGTTTTGCTGCAGCAGGATTTTGTTGTTTATATTCTAATTGTGTTTGAAGCGATTTCGATTGTAATAACCAATTATATGCTTGTTGAAGGAATGGTGTCGATGCTGATAAATTACCACATTCTAATAAACATAAACATGCGGATTGTTTCTCATTGAATGATAATGACAAATCTGTATTAGTATCTTCCATTGCTAATAAGAATGCTGCATATGCTAAAACACATGATGAAAAATTACCACTATCATTCGAATCTTCAGATGATTCAGATTCTTGATTATGTAATATATGTTCCCAAAGTAAACTATATTTCAAATATAGTATTGATTTTGAAAGTATGGTATCCCGTTGTTCTGGTGATGTAGCTGGTAATACAGAGACATATCGTAATATATAATCATGCGTGGTTGGTTTGTGTAATTTCCATTCACATTTTTCTAACATATATCGTTCCATAGTACAGATATCATCGGGTGTATAACGTGCAGTAGTATTACCATTAACATTATTGCCACCATTGCCGCCTAATAATAACACTAATTGATCTAATGGAAACATTTTTGTTTCATGACATTTGACTGCCATATTTAATGCTGTCATGGTCATTAATGGATATTTTTGTTTACTATTATTACTTGAATTTGAATTACTACTATTTTCAAGTTCCAGATCGACGGCACAGGTATCTAATAAATATATCCCAGTGGCAACGACAATTGGCATTAATCGAAATGTATCCGCAATATGATACATCCAACTTATCATCACAGGTCTCCATGAATTATAAAATGGTGGTAGGCTTTTACTTAAGTTGTTGGAGTTGTTCGATAAGAATTGATTTTGATGTTTCATTCTTAGTAATCTATTATTCGTTGCACGTTTTTCATAGGATGATTCTTGTCTTTTCATAAATGTTAGTACATCTTTTAAATCATCGAAGAAAATTTGTTGTTGTTCTTCTTCTTCTTGCCATGCACTTGAACTTGACGATGTTGAGGATGGACACGATGATGACGATGGAGAATCATCACAATTAGCACCGTGAATAAGTTCGGATGGCAAAGATGATGGTGAAATCATATTCGCATGATGTTGTTGTTGTTGTTGTTGCTGTTGATGAGGCATGATTTTTTATGATCTTTGATCTTTTTATGAATTGAATCGTTATGAATTGAATTGAATTGAATTGAATTATCTAGATCCAATGGGCTACGGTAAGATTTGAACTAACTCGATCGGAAAGAGTAGGAGCGTTGAGCGTGTTACGTAATCTTAACAGACTCCGTGATATAGTAGTGGAGATAGATTAGGAAAGATAGATGATTGATGCACCGTTTTATGTGTCTGTTGCGATACTACAGTAAGAGTTGTTGTGAGTTGAGTGTTCACGGTTTGTTTTTTGTGTTTTTTTTTTGAATGTTTTTGTGTATAAAAAATGAGGTACTGTATGTAAAAAGTATGTAGGACCTACCGCCCAAAACGGGTATAATACTGTAATTGTGTGGTGTGAGCGAGTGGCGGCAGTTATTTACTATCATGTGATGGTTGAACAGACAGTTACTTGTTTTTGTCCGTGACTCAGTTTTTGAAACGTGTTGAGAATGCATACACACAATGTACGCGAGTTTGTCGTTAAAGACAGCCACGTTAAAAATAAGCGAAGTATATAAAACGGTTTTGAAACTGTTCAAACATTAAGTACATACAAATACATACAAGTCATGCACGTGTTTAATCGTATATTAAAATAAAGAAGCAAATTCGCGTTTAATTAGCGTGCATATTGAGTCCCTTTAAAGTGACTAGACTCGACTTGACTGACTCTATATGAAAAATCTTTAAAACGACTTAATTAACAACAGAGTCCCATTTCATGACAAACAAACATACCGTTCTTGAATATTCAAATAATATTATATCCGTTCATCATTAATACAACCGCCATTTTATTTATACATAAAGGGGCTCTATTAAATTGAATCTTATTGATTTATTGTCACTTAAATAAATACCGTTATTGACAAAAAACTTAGTCAGGTGTCAAAAATTTATTACGTTCAATTCGTGTGTTCGCCTGCCTTCAACTCGTGTAAGTAAGTGAGGAGTTGTTCCATGGTTCATACAAGTAAAGGTTCTTGATTAACCGAATTTAAACAAAATAACTGCACATAAATTTTTACGACTACTCGTGTAAGCGTGCCAACCAACCAACCACCAGATTGTTAAAAGCCCATCACTTACCGGTTCTCATTCGCCTCATTCACTCGCATCATTCCCAAACTAATCAACTACAGTACAGTACAAACGGCACAATACACACACACACACACACACACACACACACACACAAAACACCTTATCACGATGGATTCCTCCTCCTCCTACCCACATGATGAAGGTATTGATTATAAGAACAGTCATGACAATTGCAATGATAACGATGATGATGATGATGAAATACATCGTATGATAGAAAGAAGAAATTCAGACGATTCTTCGTCGTCCTCAATTGTTTGATTCATTAGTGGATGTATCTAAGATATGCAATACTTGGGTGGTTGAATATTGTACTATGTGTACAAATTATATGGATAAGCAAGTACAATATGAGACAACAGGTATAATGAGTCAATACGTGAATAACGCCGCAAACAAGGCAACATCATTACTAAGTAGACCTGCAGGTACATTTGATTTACAAGGTTCATTAGCTGGTTATGCTAATTGTCATGGTAATACTGATAATGTACGAGATATGATGTTTGATGAAGAATCTGTTGTTGAATCTGTAATAAGTCGATAAACATACATGACATGTACTTGTACTTGTAGTAACATCGTTGTTTAAGCGTAAGACGTGATTTCGTGTTACACAACGCACGCACGCTGTATGTATGAGACGGAACGAAATAGAGTTAAAGAAGAGTCGAGTCAAGAAGAGTCGAGTCGAGTCGAGTTGGTTCACTCTCCATAAAGAAAGAATAAACATACACAATAGATTATTATTCGTGAAGTATGGCAAGAAGAGATGAGACGAGAGAGAGAGAGAGAGATACAACAAAAATGCTTGTTTTGTAATAATTTGTACCAATACATAGATACTAGTAATAGAGATGTTTATTACTACGGGTTTTGCTGTACTTTGCTTCTGCTGCTATACAAACAAAACCTTGTAATAATAAACAAAGAAAATTGTACCAGTAGATGCATAGTAATATTAAAATAATTTAATTTAATCTAATTATTTCATTATATTTGCAAAACAAAAAGTAAAGTAAGAAACTTTCTATCTTCTCTGTCAACGTCCTCCATTTTCCTTTACCAGCATGCATAACAACGCATCAGCAATCATATACTACTACTGTACTACAGTATTCTTCTTCATAGTGTTGTATGGTGTCGCTACAGTAGCTACAGATTTAATAGTAGTAAGACTTGGGTTATTTAATTAATGCAATGCAACGAAGAAAAAGACGTAAAGGTACTGTATCTGTCTGTTCTCTACTACTAGAGCTCCATATATATTACCGTAGCAGCACCACAGCTTAACCGCATCAAGGTAAACTGTTGGCTAGACAACGAAAACAACAACGATAATGGGCAACGAAAATGGCACCAAATTCCTCTACTTTTTCTGCTGATTTATTTTGTGCACCCCGTCGCAGTGCAATCTCCGTTCCCATCATCATTACAACAAGAACCACTGTTCCACACAAGAAATAACCAACCCATTGTCATTGCAACTGTCAACGAAACCAAAAAAAAAAAACATCATCTTCTTCATGATTTATAGATGTTAAAGGTTCGAAGGTCTTAAGTTTTACGATCCCTGCGCTACTACTACGGCTTATTCTTTGAATGGGATTGCTTTTTTTTCCGATCACGGTCATACATCGATGCATCACACAACAATTCTCAACTTATAGTAGTCTCATAATATACTATCTTAGATTTACCTAATTATCCTATACTGTGTATTGATGTTCTCTTAACAGCTGTTAAATAGAAAGAACGTTCAGAAACTCGTACCGAAACCAAACAACTTGGGATAGGTACTTTGGTGATATGCTTATGCTTATGCTTATGATACGCTACAGTGCGTACGCTATGCTTATGCTGATGATATATTGATATTGCTATTTCTGTTCTTTATTTATGTTGTCCTGCTTTTAGGTAGGTAGGTATTTCATTGATAATTTATCTTCATCTACTGACATAGCAATATGTGATGTAAGTACTGACCTATCCTTTAAATCACCTTTCCGCATACCATATTTTTTTACATCTGTTACATATTCATATGATACAGTTTCACCTTTACTATCAGGTCTATATTGATAGTATTTTGAAATATAGTTTCCATTTTCATTGCTAATCTAGGACAAGTTTTGTATTCACACATGCAACATTTGACCATGTATGTATATCATAATATAACATCCAACAATTTGTAATCCGCCATAATTTATCAATGCCTGCCCAATAACATACCATAGATGATTCTTGTTCATATAGCATAGTAATTATATCATATAAATGTTGTTGTCGCCAGGAACCCATCCAATTATATTCAAATTCTAAATATTCGACACGATTTAATACATCTGATGATGAACCTAATATAACATCACCATCAAATCCTTCCACATCAATACTTAATATATTAATAATACGTATATTATTATCATCCTCTACGGAAGGTGTTACTCCTACTTTTGTTGTTATATAGTCTTTTAATGACAATACTGGTACAGTTATACACTTATATTGGGATTTACGTATATATGCCTTATTTTGACATGTTTCTAAACCTAAATTTTCTATACCACCTGCTTCACCTGATGGGAATAGCATACCATTTTCATTTGATTCTTTTGATATAGCAGCATGAGTAACAGTCAAACCTTTTGTTTCATACTTTAGTGTTGTTGCCGAATGATGCAATTTATTATATGTTTGTGGCATTGGTTCAATACAATGCATTTCACCACTCACACTACCACTACCACTACTACTACCACCATTAGTACCTTGAATCAAGGACGACGATGGCAATGATGATTGATTTTTCTCCTCGACTACTGTTTGAAATACATCATGTATTGAATCTTGTCCACATACAGATTTATATAATGTACCATCATTTTCTACCATAGCATTTTGCCAATCTACTTTACTAATTGTATCATCATTTGTACCCATACGTAATGTATTAATTGCATCGAATCCTTTATTACAACCAACTGATATACCAAGAAATGATGGCGATGTTGCTGCTGCTGTGGTAGATGTAGATGCAGATCGTAATAAAAGCCGCTCTTTATGCAGTTCTATATAATATTCATCTAGCCATAATGCTGAGTTTGGACATTTTGTTGCAAGTGTTATTGAACATTGTTGTGTAAACATATTATTTCTTTGGAGTGATTCAACACAAAATTCTGGTATTAAAAATGAACGAATTTTTAATAATTCTGTACGAGTACATTGTTTTGCAAAATCATTATCATTATGGACTGATTTTGATTTTGATTCTGATTCGGAATCTTTACCAATAATAACAGTAGCACCATCCCTGCTATCACCATCACCACCACCATCAACTAATGATGATGATGATGATTGTAACAATCCTTGTTCTTCCAAAGATACAGGATTCGTGTTCATCAAACTATTCATAATACTTGTATTCTCTCGTGTTGAAATAATTACAGAAGTAACACGAACAAATATCAACATCAACATCATCGGCATTAATCCAGTAGTACATGATTTACCACCATTACTTTCATCATGATGACCCTTATTCTTCTTCTTCTTACTATTATAAGACGTTCGTCTCGGACCAGAAACACGGGCGTTGTTTGATAATTTCATATTTCTTTTTGACTAGACTTTACTTCAGTTTACTTCGTTTCACTTTTCTTCACTTCACTCCATTTGATTTACTTCACTCCACTTCACTTCACTTCACTTCACTTCACTTCACACACTCGCTATACTGCTACCATCTATTCTACTTTTGCTCAAATGCAGTTCACACAACTGTACAGTACTTGGATTACGATTACTTGTAATTGCAGTACTTATAATACTGAATACAGTACAAGGATTGGTAGCCTCCAGCTGGATATATACTAATATTGATGCTCCAGCGGAAAGCACGGAGTTGCGTAAAGTGTTGTCCCATCCTCTCACTAGGATGACGGAAGTTAAAGTTACACATCTTTACTTCTAACCTACACAATGATGCGAACATGTAATCACTGTTCTTTTTTGTTCCAAGCCAGTCATTCAATCAACCCCGTGGACAAAGTGCGCTCGCTGGAGGAAGTATTTTGTTATGTCTATTCTATATTTTTTTCTGCGAAATTCGAAAAGAGAGCAACAAAAGCGTTTTAATTAGTGTACTTTTATTAAAAAGTTAGTACTAGAAGTACAGGTCAGGTATATCACTTGTGCCCTCTTACGAAAACAGAACAGAGGAAAAGAGCTTAAACGTCGATAATCAGTGAAATGAAGTTTGGTTTTTCGTGAGCTGCACGAACTTTAAGGAATCCAATTTTTCATCGCGTTTGAAAAAAGAGGTCATTGAATCAGCGTTGAAATCCGCGTTTGATCTATTTGAGTTTAGTTGATCGTTCAATCGAATAAATGAGTCTTCGATTTTTTTCTTCGATACTCCTAGTAGATTCCCATTCATTTTTCCTAATTGGCTCTATCGAAGTTAAAACGACCGTTTTTGAGTGGTATTTTTTGTTTGAAGCGATGAACCGAATCGACTACACTGTACCAACGAAGATACCATACAAACGAATCAAGGCTAATAATTGACCTTTACTAAAGACACTAGGATTAAAGACACTAGGATTTAATAGTAATTGCAACTAAAGATTTTATGCTACCTGTAATCCCCGTAGTCCCCGACGAGTTTGCGTGTATGGTGTCTGAGTGATGGTCGCCATCTGGAGGGTGACTGCCGTCTGTGAGAAGATACGGCCATTCAAACTGGAACCAGTTATGAGCGTAACGCCCTTCTTGACCAAGAAGATGCCCTCCGAATGCGAGCCTGCAGCGACACTAACCGCTCCGGCAACCGACCAGAAGATGTTCTCTGCCTTTGCATTGCCAGCAAGAATCACATTGGTGCTCCCGGTTTGCTTAACAGTCTTCGATGTCTTAATGATGAAGACATCAGTTTCGCTGCCACTGAAGGTTAGGTCACCACCAGTAATGATAACATCTCCTTCGAAAGTGTAGACACCAGTTGTCATTAGCCTATTTAGAGCCATCGGTGTAGTCCGACGCCTCGGTATCTCCTACGACCTGTCTATGATCAAGCTAAAGCCAGTAATGTCGGCTGAAGTGAAAGGTGAGACGGCGATGTCGCCAGTAATAACCGAGCTGGGTACGGTAGAGATGTACCACATGCAACATTGGCCATGGTGGACGCATAAAGCAAAAAGAGTTTAAAGTTCAAGATTAGATAATTGACTTATTTAGTAAAAGATATTAAAGTTTAGTAGTGATTACAGCCACCTAGAGATCTATGCTACCTGTAGTCCTCGTAGTCCCCGGCGTGTTGGTTGCGATGATGTTGCTGCCCTTGGGTCAGTGATGGTCGCTTGCTGGATGGTAACCGCCGTCGCTGCTAAGACACGTCCGACAAAGTTGGAACCAGTAATGAATTTAACAGCCGTGGCAACCAATAGGATTCCCTTCATATGCGCACCTGCACCGATATTAACCTCCTGTGCAACCGACCAGAAGATGTTCTCTGCCTTTGCACCATTTGTGAGAATCACATTGGTGTTTGCGGCTTGCAAGATGTTCTTTGATGTCTTAATGATGAAGACGGAGCTTGGGTTGTTTTTGCCGTCAAAGGTGACGTCACTACCGGTGATTCTAACGTCAATAGTGTAAGTGTAGACACCCGGTGTCAATGTTAAACCACCGATTTCGCCTGCTCCGAGATTAGTGTAAGTAGCGCCAGCGCCGGCGCCTTTGCCTTGGAAGGGGCCAGATGTGACAGGACGTGCGGCGGCGTCATTGTACGCGGTCAACATATCACTGACAGCCGTGGTCAATTTAGTACCAGTGGGAGACATGTAGTTTGGAGCATAGACACTTCCATCGACAACCTGTTCAGACGTCGAAAACTCATTTGAACTGTCCATGATCAAGTCAAAACCAGTCATAGCGCTTGCAGCAATGGGTGAGACACCGATGTTGCCGGTAATAACTCCACCAGGTACATTGGTGATACCAGCCTTTGCGAGGATAACGAAGTCTCCGGCAGTTCGAAGGTTGACAGCAGTTGGAGAACTGGCACTGGCAACACTGGCCATGGCGGCCACAGAGAGCAAAAATAGATTCATGTTCATCATTTTAGATTTGGATTTGGATTTGGAATGTGATGGAAATGGTTGTTGAGGGTTTCGTTTGTCAGGTTTGTATTTTTGTGAGGATGATATATTTCTGTAAGGTTTATGTAAATTTTCTTGTTGAGAAAAAATAAACGTTGATCGAAAACGAGTTTATTAGTTCTGAGTAGTAATATATACATTAGTAATAGCTCGGGCCAATGAGACAAAAATCATTCAACTCGCTTGAGTAGTATTAAGTACTTCAAACATTGCTCGGGCGACAATTTAATTAGCTTGAGTAGTACTACGTACTTCAACAATTGCTTGGGCGGCAATTTGAATAGCTTGAGTAGTAATAAGTACTTCAACAATAGCTCAGACCAATGAGATGAAAACGATTTTATTAGCTTGAGCAGTATTAAGTATTTCAACATCGACGTCGACAATTATAAATGCCTTTTGTTGATGCTGCAAATACGGTTTTTGATTTACTATATATCATAATATTTTATGCAAAAATTACTGTACGGTATTCTGGTCATACGGTAATAAGAATAAAATATCTACACGAATTCAATTTTATTTTCGACAACTAAAGTACGGATCGCAAGAAAAATTCAAACGGGACTGTACCATCAGAATCATAGATTTTTTGTCATCACCGCGGACAATATACAGTATCAGTTTCACTCCTTTCTCTCGCTTTTATAACGACTGCTTACCTTACGTGAAATCAACCTTTATTCGTATCCTAAAATCTTGTAGTATCTTAAAAATGAAAAGAAAAGAACACAATAAATGCATTTATAACGAAACGGAACGAAACATTTCTTCACATTAGATTACTTTACATTACATTACTTCAGTTTTATTTATCATTGACTACAGAATACTATCAGATATCTATCTATCTAGCTAGCTCGCCTTTGATGACGCGACCGATAAGATAAAAGAATCGTATATAAAAGGGCCGTATTTTATATCTTTTACTACTTCACTATTCATGAACATCTCATACACCGAATGGTATTTTACTTATCTTTAAAACGGACAACATCATCATTTCCTGTTTTTAGCACCACTACAGTAGCTAGCCGAGCCTAGCCTAGTTACCACGACCAGAGAAAGCAACGACAAATGCTGATGTCATTGCACATGCAATAGCACCAATTTGACATAAAGTTTGTTGTGTTTTTGCACCATACATTCCTACCTTATTCTTGTCATTCTTATCATACTTATTATCTAGTAGTAATGATAATCGTTTCTTCAATCCAAATGAAACAGCAGTAAGTGCCCATGAGATTACGCCACCATAGACAGGTGCATTACGAATATAGGTTACTGTAATACCAATTGTTGTTGCAATAATAACTGAAAAATTTCCTAATACTGCAACTGATTTTGCTTTTGCTTTTGTACTACTAGAATTATCATTATTATTATCAGAATTACTACTTGTAGGACTACGCATTGCATACATACCATTCAAATTAACAAGTGATGCTGCTGTTGTCCATCCAAAATGTAAAGTTAACGGTAAAAAATAACACCAATAATTCATATTTGAATATGAGGATGATACATCACTTTTATTATTAGTAGTGAATGCATCATGACAAAAAGATAATGATACGGCAATACCAGTTAAATTGAATACTGATAA
>FMBT01000468.1:0-21196 GCA_900095095.1 Fragilariopsis cylindrus CCMP1102
TGGCGATGGCGGTGCCAAGTGTATTGTCGTCTTCGCTGAAACCCGTCTGTAGGTCCTTGTAAATATCCACCGAATGTGCAAGTGTGAACCAACGTGGTTGGTCCGGTTCGAGTTGCATTTGACTGGTGCTGTCGGCGTTGTTGGGGAGGGTAGTATCCCTGACCATTGCTGCTGCACGAAGCCAGCTATAAACGAATTTGTCATGTTTGTCGTTCTGCTCTTGAACATTGTTATTAAGTCGCGGACGCTTTTGTGAGAATTGTCGGCATTGAAGAAATCCGTGATGGTTTCAGCCCGGATTGGGATTAGTTTCATCATGGGTCGTTGCTTGATCAGAGCGCTCGTGACATAGTCCAAGCCCTGATTCGCAGTTGAGTCGGCATCTTTCGCAATCCAGACGTCCGATGCCACTAGGTCGTTGGCATCGAATATCACTGCCTGTGGGCATGATGTGATTGTGATACCAAAACGTTGTGTTTGGTAAGCTCGTACCCATAAAATGGGGGTGACCTTCTTCGGTTGAGTGTTTAACACTGCAACTCCCAAGGTTCCGATTCCGCAGAACAACGCTTGGTCCGGTAGGTGAGTGGTCCTGTTGAAAGTGAGTGGGTGGGTGATGAGTTGGCTTCTGGAGTTCGACTCTTTGGCCCGGGTTGCCTCATCGAGGATTGCTGTTTGAAATCCTCCCTCTGTGAACGCCATCGTGCTGATGTTTAAATCCTGGCTGCGAGCGGTTTTGAGTTGCTCGAAGTTGAGATTGTGAGAGTGTTGTGTGCCGAAACAATGTGTTCCGGAATAGTGCCAAATGTGGAAATTTATGTTTTTCGGGCGTTTGACGTCCGGAACTGACGTTTGGTCAGTGATGTGGTGAGCCTGAATGGCATGCGATTGGCATGGAGTCGCCGTTATTGTTCAGAATCTATGTTGACAAAGGGTGGAAGTCGTCCTAAACGATGTTGTTTAGTTAGGGTGAGCCCCATTACGTTGGTGAATAATTACGTGAAATATTGTTGAATGTTATTTTGTTTTTGTCCCAACGAGGGATAAGGCAAATAGGAAGTGTGAATAAATTACTTATGTACCTATGTATTGTGTTCTGGGCTTATGTGTGCCTGAAATCGAAAAATTCAATTCCGGAGTTGAAAATTTGACAGCTAGGAGTGACGCATGCGAGGGTGCGTGCAGGGGTGCTAACTAGTTTCGTTGAACGGTTGAGTCCTGACAAAATTTGAATGTATTATGTGATTTAACGTTATATTATATTCTTATATTTGGACTTGTCTATTATTTAAGATGTTTTTCGTTTTTAATGTGTGGGCACGTGGCATGGTATGCGTGTCGTGCTCCTGACTTTGACCGTTGTACGTTGAGGTCCGGAATCCCTTTTTGGATCTAAAACCTGTGGTGTTGCATGCAGTCTGTCTGTGTGGGTGTATTCGTCTGTCGTGCGACATTGCGTGCGCGGCGAACATTTGGTTGGAAATGGTAAAGATTTAGTTTTGACTTGTGAAATGTAGTTGTCTCTTTACGAGGCGTTTCGTCGTAACCGGGTGTTTCGTCTAGTTGACGCCATTCCTATTACTCCGGAGTTGGGTAATTGTGTTTTTCATACATGGCCGCAAGCAGGCGCTTGATTTCGGTGGCCTGTGGCGATTCGTTGCCAAAATTCTGTATCAACACGGCTTGTATTCGTTGCATGTTTGTGATGAGGGCAACGATGTCGTCCGGAGTGTTTCCGTGGATGCTGCGCTCCATGTCTTTGTTGTTTTCCATGTGGTGGTCTCTGTTGTTGTCTTGTCTCCATTGAGCGGACGGGTAGTCCAAGAAGAAGCGCTTTCAGCGGTCACGTCAGCTCCGGAGCTGCCTCACAACAAAACACGATGTTTCCAAAAGAATGAGTCCAGAATAGATTTCTCTTCTGGACTTTGATTTTTCTACTAGCGCGCGCGTTGTATAAAAATAAATCGCTTGATTCCTTTTTACAGCTTTAACACTCCTTGAATATTATAATTTCGCTTGATGCGTTAGATAAATAATATCCTGTCAAGCATGTTCTTTTACCGTTCAACTGTTCAGTGTGATTGATTTTGGAACTTTCAAAGAAATGAATATCTATTTTAAAGCTCATTTTTTTGCGTCATATTGATTTCGAAATTGGGCGATTCTTATATCGATTGGCTGTATGATGTAGTCGTCCACAGTTGCTGATACTGAGTGGAATGGTTTACTTACAATGAATAATAGAATAGCAATCATAAAGAAATCGAGTAATATCTTGAATCTATTCGTTTCGTTTTTTCGACACGACGTAGCGTGCGCGTACAGAAGTGAACGATTAAGTAGGCAATATGAAGTCATCGTTCATCAAAGTGACACTATTGGTGTTGTTGCTGTTATTGGTTGCGGCTACGACTAAGGCGACAACAACAACAACAGCAACAGCAACAGCAACAGCAACAGCAACAGCACAAGCAACAGCAACAGCACAAGCAACAGCAGAGTTATCTAATGAAGATCGGCAAAGACATCAGCAGCACCAGCAGCAGCAGCGTACCATCAATCGACGTTTTTTGACCACTAAAGATCGCAATTATGACAAACCGATAGTTCATAATGTCCATAATCAATTGGATACAAAACAAGACTACTCCCACAACAACATCAGTATCATAAGCTTTCGACAACGAGAAGGAGAAGAACAACACCAAAACGTACGACGACGAAAGATGAGCAACATGAGCAATTATTCTATTTCTTCTCAAGACTTCTCCCAAAGCTCGATATTATTCTTCGCAGTATGTGGTACATTGTTTTGTTTACTATCTGTTTATATCCTGTCGTTACATGCTACATGTGGAGGTTGCTACACAAGTGGGAATGAAGTATTAGAAGAAGATAATATCAAACCGAAACTCTTGTTGCACCAGCATGTAAATCTGAAAATTTCGTTGCACCAGCATGTACATCTTATACTACCACAATCGCGATCACGATGATCTTGTTACACCAGCATGTAATTCTTGGCTTGATCACGATGATAGCATTACCGCCGCAACAGACAGTGGTATTGCCAGTAAAGGTTCCTTTTCTTTAAGAGAAAACATAAAATGTCTTACCAGATTCATATCGGAAATTGCAGGACAATTGTCAACGACCGAACAGGATTTGTTGAACAAATACAGAGCTATTGCCAAACTTCAAAAAGCATTGCTTGATGCAAATAAATCACTGGCTTAAGCGTTTAGTGTAAACTTATATACATCTGTCCTTATTATAGAAGACGTAGTTTGACACGGAAAGGAAGAAGAAGAGGCTGCATGTATGGTGGAAGAAGGAGTAGGTACTGTTACAGTTAACTTATTACAGTAGTAGTATTTATTTATTTGTATAGTACACATGCATTGCATATCCTACTACGAATATCCATTTCTATACACTGCACTGATAATACAAATTGTATTTGCTTGCTTCACACCAAACAATGCATGCGAATCGAATCATGCAAAACTACAGTAGAATTATCTCATGACAAACGCATGATGTTGTGTATACAGTACACTTGAGCATAAAGAGGACTACTCCATAGAGAAACATTCATTTGTGCCAACAATTAATTGTAAAGTACGCTATTTATCCTCGTACTTGTACGCTAGGTTTGTATCCAGTAGAATAGAACGAGTGGTTGAGTGGTTGAGTGAGTTGAGTAGATATCGGATCTCTCGGGTCGCGCATTGCGTACTAGTAGAGTGGGTAGGGCAATCGAAGCTGTGCTATGCCTTACTTATACTGTATTAAATTATCATGCCTGCCGATCGAGGAGGGATGATCGGAATGAGTACTATATGAAAGCGGGGAAGGAGAGAAATAACATAGTGCAAGTACAAGTACACTTACACACAAAAAAAACTATAAAGCTAGTACTGTAAAAAGTGTCATCTACAAACACAGTATCGTTCATTACATTATATAGACTAAACTACTGTAGCTACGTGTACTAGAATATAAGAAGGATTGATTCTATTTTATAAATAAAAGGTTTTACAGTTACAGTTACAGTTACGCGATTTGAGAATGAATATAAGCAATGATGTGTTTATAGTACGTTCGTTGCTGTTTCTTTTTAGATTATTACTTTTACAATATTTAGACCGCTTCTTCATCACTATTATCATTTGAAGATGCAGATTCTGATACTGCTTCTGATGCTTCTGATGATGATTCTGCTAATAATCCCTTTTCTTGTTTCGTCTTCATTGCTTCTGGACGTTGTTTACATAAGACATACAAGACCTTCACAATAATACCAAAAGAAACAAGAAGTAATCCACCGAGTACACCATATTGTACACCCGAAATTTGTTCTACTGTAAATTGATCCGTAATCTTTGTGGATGGTTCTTGTAATTCAGCATATACACCCCCTAATGCCCATACAATCACTAATGGTATCGCAAAATCAACAGGATAACTGGATAGGTATGTAAATGCTGTACCCAATAACACCACTAATGATAAACTGGATACAATTAATTGTGTTGTGACATTTGCATTGTAGGAAACAGTAAAGACATTTGTCATCACAACTGCAGCTGCCATAATCCATCCAGTTTGTATCGAAATGGACCTTGCCATAACAAGTAACCTTTCCATGTTTTCTTGTAGGACTGCAATGACCTTGTTGCCATTACCAGTTGTAATGACAATTCCATACATACAAAGTAATGCTACCCACATAATTTCATAACTAAATGAGATTGTCCACCAGCTTGGAATACAGTCATAATAGGATAATAATACCATGCCTTCAAAACACCTTCTGAATTTCTTTGAGATGGTAAAATTGCCAGACAACCCAAATTGCTTGCCAAATAAATATCACACCCCAAATTGAAAATGAGAAACCAAATGGTGTCACAATTGTTTGATATTTAGCAGATAATTCACCATTGTCTGGTTGACCTGTTAATCCAAATATACCAATACCAAATGTCACAAAAACATTCACAATGTATGCTAATAGATTCAACCAATTAAATTTGTTTAGTGATGTATTAGTCGACGACGACGACAACGGTTCACTTGTAGTAGTATCAACAACCATGATATCGATGTCGGAAGTAGTCATGGTGCCGTAGAAGTGGTTCGTTATCGTTTCGTTTCGTTTGATTTGATCTTGAGAGATGGGAGGATAATTAATTCGATTGATATATGCTTCTGATTCTTGTGTTTGTGTTTGTGTTTGCTTGTGTTTGTGTTTGCTATTTATTTTATTTTATGAGAGAAATAAAAAACGAATGAATGCGAATGACAATGAAAACACTTGGTCACTTGGTGTAAGTCGCCGGATGTATAATATCTCTCGCGTTTTATCTTCTTTACTTTTTCTACTTTCTTTGTTGTCGTCGGTGAAAAAGAGGTGCGAATCGCAATCGTATCAATAGTCAAAAATGACAAGAATCAACGTACGTGTTCACTAACTTGTGTTTTTTTGAAACATACTTCGCTCTACTATGTGCACTAACGGCTAATACTTAGTCGTGCTTTACCGCTTTGAGCGTTTAGTGAGTGACTGAATTTGAATTAGTCAGAATTAACGGTACTGGCGTCATGACGTCATATATTATTATTTAACGTGATAACGGCATCAAATGTTGATAAGAACAAAAGAATTATTTTCCACAATTAAACAAGAAAATGCTATGTCATCGATCGTGTGTAATATTTTTAATATACAATACGTCACCAGTAATAAATGCTAATTAACGTTTTCAATTAGGCTCATTCACATTTCATATTTATTTACGACGCACGTGTTTAAAAAGGACTTGACAAACGCGTTTACATTATAATATAATATGTCAAGAATACGCGCTATCAAAACTAGAACTTCGCCTTTCAGCACCGCACCCCCATCAGCCAAATTGCAAAACATATTATGCATTCAAGACTAAATAAAGCACATGTTTAGCACACAACATGCATGGGTTCCATCAACAAGCGAAACAGGAATTTGATACAAGTACAGGAAAGCACTTTACAACTACCTACAGTACATCAATCGGAAACACCATCAGCAACGACAAGACGGACAGGAATCGAATCACCACCAAGGACAGTGAACTTAATGGAAGGAGAGGAGGAATCTGATTGCAGTGAGGTACAAGAAGAAGTAGTACAACCAAAAGTAGTTTGGTAAAACAAAGACAACCAAAAGGGCAAGAGACCGGAATCAGAGGATGACAGCTAGACAAAAGGCAAAAGAGCGACTTTACATCTTCCCCATAGAAACCACCACTAAAACAAATAAGTAAAAGTAGCAACACTATTCGATTCGGAAGCAGAGGAATTAAAGAGCAGTCAAATCAAAACAATCGACTCGACTAATAAAAATCTCCTCCATTTCAAGTCAAGAAAAAAAATCGAATCTCAAAATAAAGAACGCAAATACTATTATACCATCATATCATATCATATCTTTCCTTCCTTCACCATGACCGCAACAATCGTTGTTGATACTACCACAAGTAATGGGTCGTCTTCGACTGACGGTGCTGCTAATGTTCCAGTAACAAATACATCATTAAGTAAATATAATTTTTCGAATTTATTGGCATATGTTGTTAATATTTCTGTTACGTTTAGTATCGGGGTCAACATTGATCTAGCATTTTCAATTGATATTTGTATGGCAGTTTGGGTACTATGGCAATTTTGTCCAAGTCAACGCAACAGTGATGGTGTTGAGAGAGCTTGGTATTATTATTCAATTATGACCATATTTCAAGCAGGATGGACAGTATCGTTTTCATATGACATTATCTGGTTAGCATTAATTTCCATGTACGGTATTGTAATTACACTGGTAATGGCTTCAATGTCGTTGCAGAAATATTCCAAAACGTGGAAGGGATATTTATTATGGCAGTGTTTAATCTCAATTCAAACTGGATGGATTATAGCAGCAGCAGCTAAACCAAGGCAAATGATTCTGGATCAGTTTACAGCAAAACAAATAAATGGTGTCCAATTAGGTGTTCTGGCTGGATTATGTCTTGTTAGTTTTGGTATTAGTGTCAAGGCCTTGTATGTCTTACTGAAACAACGAACAGACGCAACGAAGAAAACGATTAAAGAAGAAGAGGAAATGGGATCGTCAGCATCGGCATCTAACTTAGTATCTTCAAGTGAAGAAGAAGCGGTATAATAATGCAGAAGCATTTTTATTTGATTTAATTGTCATCGTGTTACAAAATAAGCACAATATTAAATAGTATTGTCACCGTAACCGTTAGTATATGCTGCAACAAGGTAATCACATTATAGTGCATTGTGTTCGTTCCTATTCTTCAATAAATAAGACGTAGACAATAACTTTTCGATCACAATTCAACAGTATTTTCAGTATTTTTATCTTTTCTTCTTTCCAAAATATTGGCCTTTCAATTCATTTTAATACATTGATTTTCTCTTTTATGTGAATAAAACATCAACAATAGCGGATGATACGATGATAATACTATTTGTTACGAATACCTTAGCAAGAAAGTCGTATACACTTCCTACTACCAAAGCCGATGCTGCTGCTGCTGATACTGTGTCGTCGTCGTCGTCTTCGTCGTCGGTGCTATTCGAGAAATTGAATCCTGCAGCACACAAATAATCAAATTTGATTTCTCCTTGCGTAGAGACAATCAGGGTATTGGGTGGTACCTCGACGTTATTGGTTTTGGTATTGTTTTGACCCATATTGTTGGCAAGAATGGAGACGGCTTCGGTCTCGTAAATGTTGTAGACGAATGTGTACCGATTGTCCGGTTTGGACAATGTTCCCACGTACGTAATGTACCCGTCCAAGCCTTGGATTTCGTCATTAAAATGAGAGCCAGCCACGATGAGTTCGTCGGTAGTAATGTTCTCAGGATTCGTCCATTCGTACAACCGTGTCGAAAGGAATTTACCCACACTTCCTTCCGTAATACACGACGAGGACGAGGCGGATCCTGCTGGAAATCCGTAGATGGCTTGATCTTGAGTAAAGTACTGTGGTTCGATCGCACTCTTTAATCGATCGTTCGTCTCGACAAATACTTGGGCCGCTTCTTGTGCTGCCGCGGCATGCTCGGCGGTATCAAAGGCGTTCATAAAAAATACCGTGGCAGCAATACTATTGTCACTATCACTCATAGCATTCTCACTAGTCTCACCACTGTCATCCTCCGTGGTGGAAGTGGCTGTGGTTGCTGCCGTGTACCGTTGAAAACCGGGCATGGCTGTGACGATGGGTGCAAATCCTTGATTAAATTCATCAATCACCTCCTGATCGGACCATTCCCCCCCTAGAATCGCCCACAATCGTGTGACGATATATGATTCCTCCTCCGGGGGGCGAGGGGTTGACAGTCACACGTGGCAGCAAAAGAGGAAACAGACGAAGCATCCTCGGTGGTGGCTACTCCTGCACCTTGCTGCTTCTTCCGTCGCCGCCGACGTATCAATTGCAACAAGAACGGCGGCACTTACAAATAAAATTATCAATCGTCGTCGCAAGAACAACGATAACGAACCATAACTGATGAGCATCATCCTTAATATATAGTATTATTGTTCGTGTAGGGAGTAGATTATAATATGGCTGAACCAAGAATTCGAGAATGTCGTCGTTGTTTTGCATAGTAATGCAAGTAAAGCAAAGAAATTGTAGTGCGAGTTTTTGTCGTGAATGAAGATTCGGTGTCAATGTGAAAAGATATTGTAACAACAAAATCCGAATGGTAATTTATGTTGTCAATAGTATAGCTCTCGTGCGTTTTGATTGGTTCCGGGCAGACTATGGGCCTTCTTTTCTCACCCCGCGAAGATAATTTATGTTTTACGCCATACCGGTAGACACATTACGATGTATGTATTCGTTCACAAAACAGATTGTTACTAGCTAAAACGACACATCATATAATCTTATATGACATACGTTTTGCCATTCGTTCGTTGTTCGTTTCTGCTCTCTCTCTCTCATACCGTAATAAAGTAAGAAAAGCAATTTGAAGTCCAAAGCGATTTGAACTCAAAAGTCAACGAACACACGAACGTACGAAAATAATATTACCATCATATCATCTCATCCATCACTCATCATGACTGGCAACATTGCTGATACCAGCATTTCGAACAAGAATAAAGATACTACGCCAGTTGACGTTGACGTTGACGTTCCAGTTCCAACAAATATGGATACTACAAATGCAAGTACAAGTACAAGTACATCATTAAACAAATTTAATTGGTTGAATTTATTAGCATATGCTGTGAATGTTTTTGTGACATTTGGTATTGGTATATTTGGAATAACTGGTCAACCTTCTAATAGTGAATTATCTGCTAAATATCAGACAATTGTTACACCATTTGGTTTATCATTTTCAATTTGGGGTGTTGTATTTATTTGGCAAGCAATATGGATTGTATGGCAATTTTTACCATCCCAAAGAAATTCAGAAGGTGTATTCAAGGCATGGTATTATTATCCAATTATGACTGTATTTCAAGCTGGATGGACAATTTCTTTTAGTTATGAAATTATGTGGTTAGCATTAATTTGTATGTATTGTATATTAATTACGTTAGTTTGTGCATCAATGTCATTACAACGTTATTCCAAGAATTGGAAAGGGTATTTATTATGGCAAGGTCCATTTTCTATTCAAACCGGATGGATTATGGCAGCAGCAGCTGTTAATACAAACGTATGTGCTGTTTCATACAATGCAAATGCAACAACACAATTGATTGTAGCAAGTCTATCATTAGTTTTACTAACAACACATTACATACATGTTGTGTTCGTATCCTGTTGATTTTGCTATACCAATCGTTATTGTATGGGCTTTAATTGGTGTGTGGTTAGGGTTAGGAGGACAACCAAAGCAAACAAATTTGGATGAATTTACAACAAGACAAATTATTGGTGTTGAATATGGTGTATTAGCGGGATTCTGTCTTGTTAGTTTTGGTATTATCGTCAAGGTCTTGTACGTATTATTAGAACAACGTCCAGAAGCATTGAAGAATAAAAATACTCAAGAAGAAGAAGAAGAACACGAACAAAGGGGAACATCAGAATTAGAATTAGTATCAGAATCAGAATCCTGTTGATTATGCTATACCACCCGTTATATTGTCCAATTAGGGGTATTAGCTGTCGTGCGTACGTATAGGCATTGATTATAATCTATATTTATTTGCAGAATGAATCAACTTTTCCCAGTCTATTATTATACATACACACACATTTTAAGAATAATCCTCCCTGTAGCAGGGTACAAGTACTTAGTTCTAGCCTATATCTTATACCTCTAGATTCTTATCAGCTATATATAGTTTCTTATGGTTATGTATTATACTCTACTCTAATGTACTGTACTATATGCATTGCATTATTACCCTCATCGCTCTCGCTCTCGCTCTCACTTATTATTCTGATTAGTCCATTGTTAATAATAAAATATATAACAAAATATCTAGTTGAGGGTTCCTATAATTTTCCCCAAAATGACACAAATTAAATCGATATTTTAGCCTCTATTAACAGTACAAATATCTATATTTCGTCTCATAAATTTCGTATCAAACGAGACCAATATATTGATGGAGCTTCCTTAGATTCAATACATTTCTATTTACATGTTGATAATTTTCCTGTAGAATTCTCCCTATAAATAATCAAATCACAGCGAACAAACTGTTTGTCCTTATTAAGAGTACACACAGATATCTATATCTCGTCTTGTAAGATTTTACTAAACAGATCGATATCCATGGAGATTCTTCGACTAGTTACGAAAATAATTTTTTTCATTTCAATTCTTACCTATACCGTTACTGTACTGTTCTGAATACTAATGCTTTCGACTTCAAGTGAAAATTTGTCTCCAGGTCCAGGCGAAAAAAATAACTTGTTAGTGTTGAGTTGTTAGTGAGTTGTTAGCGATTTGTTAGTGATAAAACAAGTCACTAAACAAGTCAATATGCGCGATTAAGGGGCTGCGATTTTTTAATTGTTTCGTACAAATTTCTATCCACGTAGGAACGGAAGATGCTTTAGACAAATTGCATCCATCAATCAAATATATCAATCCATCATTTATTTCATTTTTCAATCAATCGGCAACAGAAGCACATAACGTAACATTCATTTTTTTCTCGTATCAGCACAGCCTAAAGTACAGAACAATCGAATTGAATCGAATCGAATTCAAATGAGTGAGTAGTGCTCTCTCTCTATAGTATTAGGTAAAGCTAGTTTAGGGTTATTGCAGAAACAAAAGCAAAGCAAAGTGAAGTAAAGTAAAGCAAAGAAGTTGGTAACTAGTAATGCCGTCATCTTCACCGTCGTCTTCGTCGTCATCGTCGTCTTCACCGTCGTCTTCGGCTAATATGGATTATCCACGAAATGAAAATGGTGACTATGTGAAACATATAAAAGGATTAGAATATTATTCTAATTTTTGACTCCAATAGAACAAAAAGATATGTTAGATTTGATTATAATAATACATTTCAAGAAGGTATAATTGCACGTCGACAACAATTTTATGGTGAAATGTATTATCATACTGCCTTTAAATCGAAACTATTACAAGGTGCTTCAAGTTCAGATTCAGGAAAAACTTGCGCTTCAAGTTGCGATGATGATGACGACGACAATGGCAAGGATGACAATGACAACGACAACGACAATAATAAGGGGAATGACAATAAGAATGATACTACAACATCAACAGCAGGAGGACATTTCCCATTAGATGAAAATTCTAATATGATGAAATGGCTTGATAAAACAATGCCCTATTTTAAAGAAGAATTAGGTCCTACTATCGAAAAACCAACACAAGTATTAATCAATGAATATAAAAATAATATGGGGATTGCCAGTCATTTTGAAGATATTAATTCATTTGGACCAATAATATGTACAATATCATTACTATCACCAATCTATATGACATTAAAAAAACCAATTTAACAATTGAAAATGCCTGTGATGTCTATGAGGATGTTGTGAAAATATTATTAGAACCTGGTTCATTATTAATACTGAAATCAGATGCAAGATATAAATATAGACATGGCATAGGTAAATATAAATATTACTATACCAACAACAATACCAGCAACAGAATCAATATCAGTTAGTGGTGACGAGACTGGTGGTAACGAGAATGAGAATGATGATGTCGATCAGAATAAGAATGCTGATCAATCATCCTCGCCGACACCATTACCACCGAACAAGGATGACAATAAGGATGAAACAAATCCAACTAAATCGTCAGATAATAATACAAATACAAATACAAATACAAAAATAATAATAATACAACTAATAATAATGTTAGAAGTATCAGAAGAATTAAACGGGATGAATCCTATCGTCGTGTGAGTGTGACAATACGACATTTATTATCCACAAGACGAAAAGTATATCATGAGAATGAGGATGAATCGAATACAATTAAAGATCCAAATGTCTATTAAGAATTAAGATGCCAAAGTATAAAATAAATAGAAACATAGAACTATGACTAAAAATAGAAACATTGGAAGATAAGTAAAGACGAGATATAAAATAAAGAAGGAGTATTGAATATACTGCATTGAATAATGGTAGTGTAGGACCACCATGCAGTTACTATAGCTAGCTTGCTACTAGATCTGTCTAGCCTTCCCTAGATTCTTTTACTGTATTTCTTTGAAGAAGAAACGTACACGTAAACTACATAAAACAAACAAACAAACAAATTACTTACCCTAAATGAGAAAAAAAACGTCCATCTCCGCACTTTTTTCTCGTATCTGCAAACAAATTTAAGTTTGAATAAAAAAATTGACTCACTAGACTAAATACCTTACTTCTAGCGTTGGGTCGCGCGTTGCCAAAACTCAACGAAATCTTGTCCGACCTCCTCGTGACACCCGTGTAGGGAGCGAAAAGGATGTCAAGACAAAAAAGAAGAAAATACATCATAGTCCGCGGTAATGGACCATGTTAAGGTATACACTCATAATATATTTCATAAAAATGAGGTTGCGTATATACACCTCTCAAAAGAATGTTAATTCAACTATTATTTAATAACAGACTGTAATCGTAAACGGACTGTACGCGAAGAAGAACCGAAGCCTATCTTACTTCGTACCTTGTACCTGGTACATGCTGTTCACAAAACAAAAGGCATGTATGTTTCAGTCTAGATTCCACTAAAAAAGAAGTTATTAAATGTAGACAAAACAATTCTGAATAAAGAAATTTCTTCCTGTTTACACTTCTTGTACCTGGTACATGCTAACGTATATCATCTGTTCACAAAACGGAAGGCATGTATGTTTCAGTCTAGATTCCATTTAAAAAAAAAAGATATTAAATGTAGACAAAACAGTTCTGAATAAAGAAATTTCTTCCTGTTTACACTTCTTGTCCTCGCGGTTATTTATTACTTACATATATACTATCCTACGACATGAATATAAAACTCACTGCATGTCAAAGAAAGACGCATTATGGGCGATTTTGCTTCCGGCATGTCTTCTTTTCCTCGACATAGGTGTCAACAAAATACGGTGTCAATTTTCGTCGCATGGTGACATTCGTTTCGGCAGAGTATCACGTACAATTCTACGGTAACTGGATCCCATGACTAACGCATGTGGATGATTTCGCTCATATCGGTGTCAACAAAATACTGTGTCAGTGGTGTCAGGTGTCAGAACTTTGGTTCAATTCGAATGATTTCCTTAGTATCAGTAGTAAAAGTACAGCCGTTCACGAGAGACAAAAATATATTGCTTTTCGAAACTCAAATTTATAAACTCGCTCTTCTCTCACAATCCAAAGAAATAAAACTTTCAAACACGAATTCACCCTAACCTGTCCCAATCAACTACAATGGTCTGCCTTCGCTTTCATTTTATGAACTCAACTCCGATGAGCTTCACGATTAAAAATCGTGTCGATAACGCTAAGTCGATCGAGGAAGGAATCAGTGTTCTCAACGGTAGCGACACTTCAGCCACGTTTATGCTTCTCCCTAACAGAGGATTTATGGGTGTTGAAAATGGGATCCAGGGTGCGTTTATTCTCGAATGCCGGGAAATCAAAAACTTCAACATCGTTGTCAAATACGACTTTCCTGCCTCCGGAAAAGACACTTTCACTGCCAACTCCACGGAGTAAACGATTGCGAAATGCGATACTGCCGACAACGGAAAGTACGGGGATAAAAATCCGCACAACTTGATTCTCACCATCGCGAGAGATCCCCAGCTAGCTGCAGGTCAATGGTCGGATGAAGATGCTACCGCTAACTTTTTCAGTCATACTGTTCCTGAATTAGCCAAGGAAGGCATCATGGCGTATTTGACTGGTGGTGCTTAGGCTGCCCCCTAAAAATAGTTTCATTCAATCATTATGGCACCACTATGAACGGCGAAGAAGAGCGGAAAAATTGAATTTCAAAGTGGAATCATCATTGACCTTGCAACACAAGTTTCGTGAAGAAAATAACTCTAGAAAAGATAAATTTAGTTGAAAGTGTTAACGAATGAAAAAAACTAGTCATTACAGCTCAATTGTGCCAAACAATCGTTCCAAATATTTGTACTTACTTATATCCTCTGAAAAACATCGTGGCGCACGGTGCTAAAGTACTCGAAGTAATAAAACTGTAAATAAAATTTAGATACTTCCTCCGTGCAACTATCGTTTGGAAATTTTGCGCGTAATTAAAGCGTTCAACGAAGAAATTTGCAAGGAGGATGAGGGAAACTTGTGATTGTGTTGGTGTTGAATTATCTTCTTCTATCTCTTTCCGGTCAAGTTTTTGATGGCCACTCATTTAATATAATATTTAAAAAAATCTAATTTAAATTGTGTGCTCGATGGCGCGCGACGACTTTTAATAAAAAATAAAACTTCATATCATCGTTGTCTCTAGTTAGTTCCTATTCATCTTATTGACAATTATATAATTCTATCATCATTAGAGAAGGGGAAAAAGAAGACGAAAAGATAAATCAATAACAAATTAGCCCAACTATACTGTGACTAGCTTTCAATCGAAGCAACAAGGAAAGTATCGATCAGTTGTGGAAGCAAAACATCAAAGCTATTGCACCGTTCTACACTACACTAGTAGAGACTAGTAGCTCCGCTAAATTTCCCTCAACATGCAACAATGGAAAGCTTCAAAAAATCATCGCAAGGCGAAGCGGAAACAACAACACCAGAAGGCTGAGAGAAGAGAAGAGGTAAATTCGCAGGTAGAATCTACGAGAAATAAACGAGAACGAGAACGAGTAAAAAACAAGAAGCTGCTACTGGTGCCGTCATTATCTTCCTCGTCTTCAGCGGTACAGGTGGAAGAAGAAAATAAATTGGAACAACCGCACCATCATACCCCAATAATAGTAGCAACAGCAGTAGCAGTAGCAATAACAACAGTAACACCACGGCTATTAGTAGTAGTACTACTAATAGTAAGACTCACACAAAAGATATTGCAAGGATTGAACGCATGCGTCTCAAGAAGCAACAACGAAAAGAACGGAACAGACAAAAGAAAGCATCTTCTGTAGTCAGCTGAACAATTTGATTTGGCCGCGTCGATTATTCTGTCACTCGTCTTTTACAGTCAATCAATTGCTGACCATAAAGGTAACTGTGTTCCAACAATTCAACTCTTTGACCTTATATATCCCGTTCGGTTTTATATTCATTCATTCTGAAAAGAACCCAAATTGAAATGGTTCGTAATAGCCCGAGTGCGGAGTTTTGTTCTATTTTGGAATCACATTTGCTGATTTTATTGTATTTAGAGACTGCGTTATATTCGTAACTAGAATGATAGAAAATTCACCAAGCCAAACTTGAAAACAACATAACGGGAATGATTCAATGATGACATACCTACCTGTTACAAATTGTCGGGCGGACAACTTGTGTGGAGACTCCACAATTCGATTCCTAATAAAATCCTGGACGAATGATGCTGGAAACTCTTCCGTCAAAACCAAACTCGGTATCATTCATGTGGAATAGATCCGAGAGAAATAGAACAATATTGTCGTTGATATATTTTTGATGCTTTGTAGGATAGTTGTTGAGTATAGATAGAGAAGGGAATACACGATTGCCGTCTTTATTTACCCGAAATTTCTTGTGAAAGAGTCCTCGCAATCAAGCAAAGAAAACAAAGGCCGTTATTGGATTGATTCATTCCGGCCCCCGAAATCTAGGTAAATTAGATCATTCGTTAAAAGTTACTTCATGATTCCACAGAAGAAGCAACAGCATCACCATTGTCATCATCACCATCACAGCATCAGAATATCACCGACGAGGAGTGAATCTATTACAAAAGAGAACCATGAAATCATAGCTGTGAGGGATGGCGATATTCCATCAGACCTTGATGATTTATCATTTGAAAACAACAGCAGCAACAGCAGCAAAAAACATATCCACTTGATGAAACAAACAATCCCGATTAATTAACTGTTTCGAAGAAATCGAAGAAAAATTCCTTTTTAAACGGCCAAGAAGTAGAAGAACTGCAAATTTACTAAAGTTTGTATTATTAATTTTATTATTAATACAAGTTCTTACTGTTTTATTTATAGAATATGCTATTTTACATGGTACGCTTTGTATCGCTTCTTTCCCCATAAATCATTTATTTGGTTTGTGCGTGGCGTGCAGTGAGTGTAGTGAAATTGCACGTACGCTACGTCCGAAAGGAAACTTTTGAGAATTATGAGTGTGCTTCTTCTATTCTGAACTATCTTATGTTGATGTTCTCCATGAGGAACGCAGTGTTATTAATATCATACCACAAAATGATATAATAATCAATAATAATAAACCATTTGTATTTGCGGTTGCAAAATCTGTACATAACGCGTTATGTACAACATCCACATATAATGTATTGATACGTGGACATGATACCGCGTCGTAGGCTTGTTTAATTGCTTGATTGACATTTCTAAATTGTATATTTAATAATTGTATATTATCAAAAAAAAATTGTACCTGTTCGGTACCGCTATCACCACCACAATTTTCTTTTATTAAATCTAATCCTAAGACATCATATGCAAATGATGTTTGTGTATCAACACTATCTAATGATTCCTGAAGCAAACCTTGTATGATAATAACTTCTGCTAATGGGTCTACTATAGCATTTGAACCAGTACTACCACTACCACATCCAGTTATGTAGGTCGTTAGACGTTGTTTGGCAATATCATCAATCAAACCATCGCCGCTAGTGATACCGATCGTCATATATTGTTCTAATACAGCTAATACTGTATCATCTGGTGTACCACGTCCACTTGTTATTGATTCAAAGGCAAGATCAATCTTATCTCGTGTGTGGTGGAAGTCACATTGTTGAAACTTGCTGCTGTTGCTGCTGATGGCATATTTGCAGTAGTAGTACTAGATAGATGTGAACATGAATCAGTTGTAATGATATTACCAAAACAAAATAGAATAACTAATAACCATGATATTAATACAACCAATGTTTGTAATGGTAATACAAAATAACCATAACAATTTTCAATTTTAGGTGGTACGCTATCATCTTATTCCTTCTTGAACGTTCGCCATATATAACAGCACACAACAATGCTAATTGACTAAATATTATTAATATTATTATACAAATGATTAATGGTATTATCCATAAGTACTCGTTGGTAGTTGATACTGCAATATTAACATCTTGTAATACAGATGTTACGGTAGTAGATGTATCTTTAGCAGTTTCCAATAAGTCAATTACTGTGGGTATATAATTTAAATATTCTTTGGATATAGTTTGTATCATTTCTTCTGGATTAAAACCAAATTGTAAAATGAAATTATCTAAACTAAAGGATGGACAAATTTCAGAATATAATAATGGTATTGTTGCCATAATGGATACAGTCGTTTGAGCAACCTCATCTAATACTATGAGTACATCATTAATTTCATTCACAATTTGTGCTGTTTCTTCCACAACATCCTGAGATGTTAATGCAGCATTTTCTAATGGCATATACATATGTGTCATTAATAAGACACAACAAATCAATGATAGAATAGCAAAGAAACCAAATGCAATTCGTGTGGATATTCTTCGTCTTGATACATGTTTCGAATCGAATGAACAACATATTGTTTGTCCCCAAAATTTGTCTGGAACCTTACTTCTACTACTTGTTTTTATTTACAAAGGAAGAAGCAGATGAATCATCATCATCGTCGTCAGGTGTCTTCATCACTAAACCAACACGTACACGGTTTGGTTGTTTCGTTTTTGTTTTCTTTGGTAAAGAATATAATGCTGTAATAGGTTTGTTTGTATTCCATCCACTAATACTACTAGTAGTACGAGTACGACGACCACTTTTGTTGTTGTTATGTTTTGACGACACATCAGATTGAGACTGAACGATATCATCTAATTCTGTCATTTGTAATTCATATTCTTCTAATGATGTGTTCGTATTCTGTGCCACAGACCATCTTTTCACATTCGATGCAGCAACTTGTCTTGATTTTTCTTTATTTGCAGCAGCACTAGATTCAGATTGAACTTGTCGTTGTTCTTTTGTTGCTGGTGTTGTTTTGTTTTTATTAAACGTCATAGATGATGACAATCTTTTCAATGACGACGAGACTCTACCATTATTACTAGATTTCAATAGTGATAATCTACGAATTTCTCGTTTTCCTGGTTCATCCATAGCAATAGAATCATTATCATCCACAGCAGCACCAATAGAGGAATCATCACCACTACCACCACTACTTTTCAAAATCAAACCACCCGATTTTGATTTTTGTCGTTGCTTAGCAGTAGTATCAGAATCATCATGAAATGCATATCCAGCAGAACATCCCATACGATCACGTCCACCCCATTTAAGTAGTAAAATAGCTAAAAACCATATCACTACTAAACAACATAGGAAGATACCAATACCAACCAGGCCTTCAATATATTCCACTTGTTCGGAACGATCACCAGATACAAATGCTAAAATAGAATTGTGTGTATCTGTTGTTGTTTCTTTACCAACCACAATTCTTGCAAGAATACTACCAACAAATTTAAATACTGGTGGCTACATTGAGAGAAAGAGAGAGAAAGGAATTAGTGCATGCATGCGTGAGTGAGAAGAGTGGAGAGAAGAAAAAAGGTAGAAATGAAAACGTTCGATCGATCGATCGATCGAGAAAGCAGTGGTCGTTATCTTATCGCATCGCCCTTTTATGTGAACAAATAGAGGAAGAACACTTTTATTCCCTCAGCTCAGTTCAGCTCAGCTAAGCTCAGTTCTCTACTCTCGGGCTTTTAGAGAGTGAGTGTGATTGAACCGAATCAAATTAAATCAAATCGAATTAAATCTAAATCTAAATCTAAATCAAATCAAATCACGACTATTGCTCTGTCTAGCTTCTGCCTCTGATCTCTCGACTTGGTAGCTATTCATTCTTAGTATTATTCTGCCTGCCTACCTGCCTGCCTACCTGCCTGTCTGCCAAAGAAGGGTATACTACCCGGTGCTGTCCGACGACTAAACATCGATTTCATTTTGATTTGATTTGATTTGATTCAATTTTGATTTGATTCAATTTGATTTGATTTTGATTTTGATTCACTCCATTCATCTCGCGAAAGAGTCGAGTCGAGTCGAGCAAGAACAAAAGAAAAAGAAAGACTGCAGAAAATTAAAGAATGAACGAAAGAAATAAATAAACTTACCGCAATATATGTGGATGCAACATAATCTAAATTCGGTACAATCGTGTAATCTGTGCCATCGATGGCTGCTACTACTCCTGCTGATGACATGATGATGGATGGAGTAGTCGGGTATGTAGTGTATTGTAAGTGTAAGTGTAGAGTCGAGTCGAGGAATCTTCTTCTATTACCAAACAATAGCTATTCTTGCAGTTATATGGAATAATAACATAGTTGGAAGTTCTACTAACTTACTGTAGTATACATTTTGAATGTTACTCTGTTTCGCTTTTTCAAAAAGAAAGATTAACAGCTCTGACAACGATGATACTAAGAAGGACGTAAACGTGAATGAAATATTTGATAATTTGAATAGAAAAGTGCCGTTGGAAGCATGCTTCGAGGAGCCAAGTCTTTAGTTGATAGTGTAGGTGCGCGTCAAAAATATCCGATCAAATCACGACAGGCAGCACATCAAAAGTTATTTTTCGTACGATTGATTAATATATGTTTGTTTACTGGTAATGTACAATTACTAGCTAATAGTTTTGAGAGCTATTACAGCAGTCGTGCTTGTAGTAGTTATGTTGTGTGTGTCCAATCGCATGAAAGAGTGCGAGTTGGACGACATTCAATCGGAAGGCAAGGCAAGGCACTTGTACTTTATATTTTGCAACATGGCTGATTGCATGACGTGACACATGAAGACAACAGACATACAGTACAGAGCAGAGCAGAGGTTACAGTACAGTACAGTATAGTATAGTACAGTACCACCATTGCATTGTATACATACAGTTTTGCATCATCAAAGAGAGACTACACTAATGTAGACAGTGTGAGAAAGTAAAGATACTGGAGACATAACATAACATAACATAACATAACAAATTGCACAACAACCAATAATAACAAACAATGAATGGGAGTTTACTGGGATGAAAGGCAATAATGTAATATAATGCAACACATATTCTCTTTAAAAGAGATCCTACACACATTTTACTTTTTATGTGCTACTTGGTAGTACTTAATTTATATGTGCTACTAGGTAGTGTAGGAAGGTAAGGAGGACCCGAATTAGGTGACTGTCTCGTCATCTATCTTTTTTCTTTCTTAAAAAAAATGATCAGTCAAATAGTACACATCCCTTGCAATTTGCTATGTATGATGGTTATTTATGTCTGGTGTGGAGCAAAACACAAGAACTGTTCATTATATATACGCCAATTCAGGTAAAATTTTGCATAAGAATAACAGAGATTTATGTATGATATAATGGTTCTCTGAAACAAATCCTATATATTCTGTTAGATGGTATGTATGATCCTATGTATTCTGTTATCTTTCCATTGGTTTTTTTTGCTGGTGATAAATAACGAATGTGATTTATGTTTGTT
>FMBT01000469.1:0-83533 GCA_900095095.1 Fragilariopsis cylindrus CCMP1102
TGATCGCTTGGTTGAAGAAGAAGACCGAAAGTGGTGTCATGATAAGATTGATGAGGTTGCACGGAAATGGTTTGCAGGGGTAGACTTTGATACAGCGTTGAAACGACCTATCTTCTACACCACTTGGCTAAGCAAAGAGACACGTAAGGTGAATCGCGAAGAGTTGAAGGAATTTTTGGCAGCTCGTTTGAGGGTATTCTACGAAGAAATGTTGGACGTAAAGCTCGTTGTGTTTGATGAGGTGCTCGAGCACATCCTTCGAATCGATAGGGTCCTTCGTCAACCGATGGGTCATCTACTATTATGTGGAGACGCTGGTGCTGGAAAAACTGTGTTGACGAAGTTTGTGAGGTATGTGTGTCTTTTTTCATGATTTTGTGTCAAAAAATGTGATGAGCTATTTTTTTCTTCTCATGCTATCTATAATTCAATCGTACATACCCGTGACTCGGTATTTGTTCAATCTTTTGCTTTGTTTCTAACATCAATTATTGTTTTGCGAAATGATTAAGCTGGATGAACGGGTTGAATGTATTTCAAATTAAGGCTCATTCGAAGTATGGACTGTCAGATTTTTATGAAGATCTAAGAGATGTTATGAAACGCGTTGCGTTAAAAGGAGAGAAAATTTGCTTTATCTTCGATGAAGCGAATTGTCTTAATACCTCGTTCATTGAAGCAATGAATGCATTACTTGCTAGTGGAGAAGTTCCAGGTCTATTTGAAGGTGACGAGTATACGGCACTCATGAATGCAAGCCGAGATAGTGCGCTGAAAGAAGGTATCATTCTCGACAGCGAAGAAGAATTGTGGAAGCGATTTACGAATCTTGTTCAGAAGAATCTTCACGTTGTATTTACAATGAATCCAAGCGGTGGTGATTGGAAAAATCGATCGACTACTAGTCCTGCTCTGTTCAACCGTTGTGTCGTCGATTGGTTCGGAACTTGGGGAAGCAAGGCTATGGCCGAGGTAGGTAAGGAATTCACGATCAAGATTGATATGGGTGATCTTGGTGGTTTCTCGTATGGTTCGGCGAGGGTGCGTCCTTGATGGACCGTGTCTCCGAAGTATTCGATAGTAATGGTGGTTTACGACAAGCAGTCGTAGCAGCCCTCGTTGATCTTCATCTAATTGCGAAAAAACTGCCGATGATGCTGGATCACAACCAAGTAGTGTCAGCAGAACTTTCCTGTCGCCGAGAGATTATTTGACGTTGATTCAAACTTTGTTTCGTGCCTGAACAAGCGACGTGCGGAAGTTGAAGATGAGCAGCTGCACGTCAATGCCGGTCTACAGAAACTTAAACAGACCCAAGATAATGTTGCAGAATTAAAGACGAGTCTTGGTGAGAAAACTCATGTACTTCGTGAAAAAGAAAAGCAGGCCAACGAGAAATTACAGCAGATGGTCGCCGATCAAAATGTTGCCGAGAAACGTAAGGACGAAGCCGAAAAGATGAGCGAATCGGTTCAAAAGCAACAGAAACAAATCGATGAGCGTAAGGAAGAAGCCCAGCGAGATCTGGACGAAGCGGAACCAGCTCTTCGTGCTGCACAGACGAGCGTGCAAGGAATCAAAAAACGCGATCTTGACGAGATTAAGGCATTGGCACGTCCTCCTGATAACGTTCGCTTAACTCTTGAATGCGTTGCAATTATGCTTGGCGAGACGAAGGTCGAATGGGGTGCTGTGCGAAAGCTTTTAGCTAAATCCGAATTTATTCCAAGTATCTTGAATTTCGATGCTAATTCACTTTCTCCGAAACAGATTAAGCTTGTTCGTGAAAAGTATTTGGATGGGAATCCTGATCTTTCCGTCGAGAAGGTTAGCAGGGCGTCTACGGCATGTGGTCCTCTTTATGCATGGGCAGATTCCTTGGTAAAGTACTCCACGGTCTATAATAGAATCCAGCCCCTTCGTGATGAGGTAGAACAACTCGAACAGGAATCGTCTTCCGGAAAGGAGAAACTTGAGACTGTTCAAGCCGAAGTTGATTCACTCGAAAACTCAATCGCGCAGTACAAGGCAGATTACGCGACACTCATCCGAGACGTTGAAGCCCTGAAGAGTGAAATGGAGTCAGTGTCGAAAAAGGTCGATCGTGCAGAAAGTTTGTTAAAATCTTTGGGTCATGAAAGTGAACGATGGGAAAAGAGTGCCGAGGGATTCCAATCTATTCTACGCAGTCTCGTTGGTGATAGTCTATTATTGGGTGCCTTCCTAACATATTCAGGGTTCTTTGATTTCAAGAATAGATCTATTATGATGGACAGGTGGAAAAATACCCTTGAAACATTAGGAATCGAATGCCACGAAGAACTTGGGATTGTTGAATCGCTCAGTACAGGTAGACAACGAGTGCAATGGGAATCTGAAGGATTACTTGGTGACCAATTAAGTTTGGAAAACGGCGTCATTCTCGAACATGCGGTCCGATTCCCATTGTTGATTGATCCGTCTGGAAATGCTATCAATTTCTTAATGAAGAAACTTGAGAAGCGTAAAATTCAAAAGACAAGTTTCCTTGACAAGGCTTTTGTCAAAACGTTGGCGGGAGCAGGTGCGTATTTATTAAATCATCTTTGGATTCTTACACACCAACACATTGTTCTTTCATTTTGATCCATTTTGTCAAATATACACTCACTTTGTGCTTTATTTATTTATCTATCTACCTAACTATTATATCCACGAAAAAAATAAATATAGTTCGTTTCGGGACCGCTTTACTCGTTGAGAATGTTGAGCATATCGATCCTATATTGAACCCTTTATTGAATAAGGAACTTCAACGGACTGGTGGTCGTACTTTAGTCCGAATCGGTACAGAAGATATCGATTATAGTCCCGACTTTATGATCGTATTAAGTACGAAGAATCCTGCGGTGCATTTAACTCCGGATGTTTGTTCTCGTGTCACACTGGCTAATTTTACAGTTACTCCTGCAAGTCTTCAAAGTCAAAGTTTAAGTAAAGTCTTGAGTTACGAAAAACCTGAATTGGAAACACAGCGTGCTGCCGTACTGAAACTTCAAGGAGAACAAAATGTGAAACTTCGTGAGCTTGAAGATCAGATGTTGGCTAAAATTAGTGCCTGTGAGGGCAGTATATTAGAAGACGACGAAGTTGTTGCTGGGATGGAAGTACTGATGACGGAGGGTGCACAAGTCGAAGACCAAATCGAACAAAGTGATAAAGTTATGGCACGAGTACATTTAGCTGTTAGCGAATTTGAACCATTTGCAGCGATCTGTCGTAACGTTTTCATTTTGTTAGGTGCACTTCGTGGTATTAGTTATCTCTACGAATTTTCATCGAACACGTTCATGACTATTTTGGAACACGTTTTGAAGGAGAACAAGTCCAACAGTAGTGGTGGCGATGGTGCATCAGAAGCACAACGGATTTCGGAACTTAAGACGGCCCTTTTCAATGAATTAGTTTCACGGATTGCACGTGGTCTTAAATCGATTGATAAGGTCGCATTTTCGGTCCTGTTAGCACGACTGTTTAAGTCGGATGATTCAATTGGTGGAACAGAATGTGAAACTACCGATGATTATATTGCAGCATTCGTACAAGTTTTTGGTAATGACTTTGATTGGCAAGGTCGTGATGAACTTCATGCTGTTGTTGAAGAAATCGATTCAACGTCGCCACTTTTGATTTGCAGTGCACCAGGATATGATGTATCCGGACGAGTTGAAAGTATGGCACGTCAGACTGGAAAAGAATTACATTCTGTCGCTATGGGAAGTTCTGAAGGATTCGATACGGCAGAATCATTAGTTTCAGGAGCATCGAAGAGAGGTACATGGGTGATGTTAAAGAATGTCCATTTATGTCCCGATTGGTTGAATGAAACATTCGTTAAGAAACTTCAAACGTTTGGTCATTCTACTAACAAAGATTTTCGACTTTTCATTACGAGTGAGATTAGTCCAAAACTCCCCACGGCATTATTACGTTTGAGTGATATTATTGTTGCAGAAGGAAGCAGTGGTATTAAGGCATCTATGACACGATTCATGTCGACTTTTTCGAAATCACGTCTTGAAAATAGTCTTATCCGTAACAGATTATATTTGTTAGTAGCATGGACTCATGCGGTACTTGAAGAACGTGTCCGATACGGGTGGACGTACGAATTAGCGGAAGCAGATTCTGTGAACGCATTGAAGGTCATCGACGATCTAATTAGCGTACAGATCATGGATCCTGACCAGATCCCATTCGATGCGTTATGTACTACATTAAAGGTTGATGTGTTCGGTTCAAAAATTGCTTTAGTAGATAATCAAGATGTCATTGATATCATGATTGATTCAATCTTTACAAAGAGTGCATTTGATTTACAATTCCCATTAGTTCCAGCGCTTAATGAAAGTCCCGTATTACCCGATTCTTCTTCACGTGATGATATTAATAAATGGATAACAAATTTACCATCACATACACCACCAACGTGGGTGGGATTAGGCGAAGATGCAGAAATAGCACTAGAAAAAGTCAAGGCGGAAACAATCCAAGCGACGGTACAGAAAGTAACGTCTGCTGTGCTGACTAGTAGTGGCAGCTCCAAGTAAATAAACAAATTAATCACAAATAATTCTAAATATTTACCTTAACTACACAATTATAAATAGAATAATACCAATTGCATCACAATATAAACATCTATTTTGTATTGTAAGTACTACAAATAGAAGACGACCAATTTGTTTCGTAGACATGCGAGTCGATCTTTTCTATACCGTTTTTTCTTAAATCTTTCCTCCTCACCGAACCTACTATCCGGTAATAGTTTCGCCTTTCGAATGACAAGTGAGTGAGTCGTTGAAAGACTTACCAGCCAAATACCTTATAACCGGGAGCACATCCTGTGATAGGTAGGTCAACATGATTTTGTAGTTAGCTACACATCTCTATGCCCCTTTCTCTTGTTTTATTTTGATGATGTCAACATATATTTTGCTCATAATGTTCAACACTGTTCAATTAGTAATTAATGTAGATTACATCATCACTGACATTTATTTTGCCTACCCAAGTAATGTATATAGCATTACTACTGGGGTAGGGAAAAAAACAATTTTAAGTTGACAGTAAGTCTTGTGATTCTTCTTCTTGCGTAGCAGAACTTTTCTCTAGAATATGGATACCCAAGCTCTGCAGTCCCTTCTGATCGTGGTTTTTGTTCAAGAATCCATCATCATTAGTGTGTACAACAACCAAAAGTGGATCTACAATCTGTAAATGATGCAGTAAGTAGTTGGATGTAAGTTGGTTGTTAAATGAAAGACTTGACCTACAACTTGTCTTGGAACTGGTTACAGCACTACTGCAATGGGTAGCAAACTCAGTACCAGAAAAGGGTCTGAACAGGGTGCTGGTACTACAACCCTCATATGTATATTCATACCAGGGAGATAATTAATTCTGTACTTTGCGCAACACTAGCTAGATGAAGACTTGGTACACCAAATGCAACAAACTTAGTCCCAAACTAGGGACTGAACTGGGTGAACACACATATACACATATACACACATACACATGAAAATATATGCCAGTAAAAAGGTGAGTTGTTATTGGTGTTATGCTAGTTCAACATGGATCAGGGCGTTGTGACTGCTGACTCTATTAGGAGTGTTGATGAATATAATATTATTGTCTGTATAGGACTTTCTTTTATATTTCTTTATTATTACTGTGACAAATAATTGAATCAATAAGAAAGGTGGGAGAATTCTGTCCCCTCCACAGAGATTACACAAATACAAAATTTTCTTAGTTTTTCTTTGAGTGCACTGCACCTTTTGAAATAGTATTGCACTTGATAAAAAGAAGCTAGCTTGCTGTTTATAGCAAATAAGTTTGTATAAAAAGCAAGCTAGCTTCTATTCTATGACTGCATACATGCACACTATTTAATTAATTGATTTGATTCACTACTTACTTCCACCATTAAATCCACAGTGTATATATACTCTACATATCTATATTTGTATTACTAATAGCTAGCTAGCTACTGTAACTGATATGAAGGTTTGAATGCTGTTTACTACTACTAGTAGTATCACTTGAATTTCTTACTCTTCTCTTTTTCTGAAGTACTGTAATCTTACACGCGACGGCACGTGGAACGTAGCATTAGATTTCCCATGATTAATTGGACTGACTGACTTTATTACTGTATTCATTCTTCGTAAAATAAAAATAAACATTCAATCCCGTCTGCTACATCAAATGTTTTTACTCATGATACGTAACTTTAGTATCGCCGAAGTTCATGTCTCAACGTATTAATTTCCGTCATTCTCGTTCATTTATGTATGATAATTAGGGAAAGCTTGTTCGAGAACTGGCTGGGTTATTATTCTTAACTGACTAACGGCCTCATTATATCTTGATCAAAGTAAAGATTCCTACTTCGCCGAAGTCCTCTTCTATCAATGCAACTGAATTAATGATGTTCGTCGCTCATGAAACAAATAAGTATCAACATTCAAAATATTATTATAATAATATAGTATTATTACCGGTATGCCGTATGCATCTCTCTTCATGTTCACAATCTTCGCGATCAATTATCCGTGTGAATCATTCAGCAGTTTCGGCGTATTTATTCACTCAGTTTTTTGGTATTCATCATCAACAACACCAACAAATCAAGAACAGCTGCAAGAACAAGAACAAGAACAACAGCAACACAACAACAAGAAAACAACAAAAGGAGGATCGACAGCATCTATACAAGCTATCCTCTTCCTCTGGGCCTGGTCGTTTTATGGTCAAAGTCAAGTTCGGCAAGTCAAAGTCAGCTCATTTCCAAGGAATCATAATAAAAATGAGTTTCTCTATTCCAAAAATATACACAACGATGAATAATAAAACGGGAAGGGAGAAGCTAAAGAAACACAGTAGTAGTAGCCGCCGCATGTTCAGCAGCAGCAACAGAAATGATCAGCATTTATCGGTAGTTGTAGAAGATGAGTATAGTATCCCCGTTTTGATGGTAGACGATGGCAATATTAAACCTACCAAGAAGAAGAAGAAAAAGAAGAAGAGGATTCCGAAGAATCATAATGAGAAATCCTCATCATCATCACCTGCTCGAAAACAGCAACAACATAAGAAGAAGAAGAAGAATAACCAAGATTCTTACTAAAAACAGTAGTTCTTCAGCATCCACATTACTTCGAAGTAATGCAACAACTGATAGTGTTAATGGTGATAATGATTATGACAATGATAATATAATGATGGCAATGATGCAATGGCAATGACTATGGTAATGGATATGGCAGCGTACGGAACTTTCGAAGTTTTAGAAGTTTTGATAGTAGCAACAGCAGTAACGTTGGTCGATCTGGTGATACTACGACAAGCACTTATGAAGAACAATTCAATGAATATAGTCGTTTTATCTTAGGTTATTTGACAGGTGGTATTACGAAAAACACTAATACTAATAAGGATCAAAATGACTTTGATGACGATGTTGACTTTGATGATGAAGTGTCATCATCATCATCGTCGTCAACGTCGTCATCATTTGACGATGATATAACGACGTCATCATTTGATGATAATTCAACGATGGCAAGTGATCTTTCGTATATTACGACGAATACCAATACTGATTTTACTATTAATACAGTTTCGGTCAATGATGGAGCAGTGTGCAATGGCAACAAAAAGAAGAAGAAGAAGAGAATGATAATAGCCAAGAGCTACAACAACATCACCAAACCACAACCAGTATCAGATAATATAGTTGAATTAGTATTGGTAGTAGATTCGTGTGGTTCACCGATTGCTACAAATTGTTATGCGCCATACTTTCTCACGACTATACCATTCCGAGAACCGGTACCACCATCTGCTGCTACTGCTGCTGCTGCTATCAGTAAATATGATCAGGAGAAGGATAATGATGATAGTAATATTCGTAATGATAACGACCTTGGTTATTCATCTAAAAAACAGTTACAACAACAACAAGAACAACAACAGGTACAACAACAATTATTACAACAAAACAACTCACCTAGTAACAACGGCAACAACAGCAACCAAGCAATAGCAATAGCAATGAAAAATATAAGAGCAGAATCTGTAGCAGTAACAAAGTTGGTGGTACTGGTGGTGTTAAGCTCGTCTATAAACAACGCATCAACGGAAGTAACAGCAGTAACAGTAATAACAGAAGTGGAGGCGGAAGTGGAAGCAGACTACTAGTAGTAACAAAGCTAGTGGTGGTGGTCGTGGCGGTGGTACTAAGGTCATCTATAATCAACGCATGAATAAGAAGAAATCTGCTACTACTATAATAATAAACAACATCAATACACCAACGTCAGTTGTGATAAGAAAACTGGTGGTGCTTACTGTGCTAGTGATCCTGGTGTTGATAGTGGTGTTGGTGTTTCTTCTGCTTCTAAAAATGCAGTGATGCAGGCACCTACAACAAATCGATCAGTATTATTAAATGTCAATGATGCTAATGGTAGTAAGGAGGATGACAAAGAAGAGGAACGAGACGATAATATTATTATTGAGTCACCTAAAAAACGTTCAATAGAAGATTGTGATAATTTCCAGGACGACAGCAGCGTTGTTATCATCGACAACGAACAAGAAGAGAATCGGGATGGTAACAACAACGTTAACGTTAACGTTAACATTAACAACGAAGATGGTACGAGAAATGTCAATAAACAAACCGATACGGATCCTGCATTATTACTATTATCGAAATCAAAATCAAGATCAAAATTAAACGATGAAATACCACTACTGCTACCCCAACAACTGTCACAAAGACTTGAACCAGAATCTGAACCAGAACCAGAACCACAACCGACTAAAATTGAACCATTATTAGTACGAAATAATGATACACGTAATGAATTATCATGGAAACGTTGTGCAGCACGTAGTCAAATTAACAAAGGAACAAAATCTGTTCTAGAATTCCCTATAACAAATACAAACCAGAACAATTTTGATGATGAGAATATTCATACTGGTATTGATATCAACAGTATTATCAACAGCTTCTTTCTTCCTTTTTCTTGTGCAAGTGATAATGATCTTACTATTATGTCTACAACGGCTACGGTTGCGGTTGAGTAGTAAGTTTATGGTTAAAACCTCGGACCGTCGTTGGTGACGGCGGACCACCCCAAAAAATGGACTATTCTCATAAAAAACAAAAAAAGGAAGGAAGGAAGACGAGAAAAGACTACAATTGTGAGTAGCTTTCTTTGTTTCTACTTTAACTTTGATTTCATCTTCATAACGTACACGTACGTAAGTCTATATACAATTTATCTGTATTGATATAGTTAGATCCTAGAAGTATTTTGTTAGATTACTCTTTATATGTACTACTAGTAGTTTGAGCGCGGAGATAGACGGGGCGAGTCTCGTCCAGTGGCACTACTAGTATATTTTCTACTGTAAAATATAAAATCATTTTTTCATTTTGGCATGTTTGAAATCCAATTTGGGGCAAGCACGGAGTACACGCGCTTCCTTCGTGCTTTGTTCCTTTTTCCATATATGCCCTTGGAGTGACGCAGCCAGTTGACATATCATTTTGAAGAAGTCGCTCTAATATTACGAGTTCCATTTTTTTTTCCTTACTACAAAAATAACACAACAATAGTAACCCTAACGGTTGATAGGCAGACTTCCAATGTGAAAGCGAACACTGAAAGAGAACACTGTAAAGAGAACACTCAATGCCACACATAAGGAAAGAACAATTACATACACAGAGGAAAGAACACAAGGATAAAAGGGATATCTTATGCTCTCACAATTTAGTATCACAAGAATAAAGTAAGGAAATGAAGTTAAAGTAGAAGACATACACATTCTATAGAAATAGTCATTCCAACAAATATCCGCAACAAAAGCAGATATACCTACTACGAAACACTAACTCTACTATTTCTGGGATTACTCACACATCTTAAACGCATACTACCATCAAATAATATGACGACCTCATCTAAATCAACCACTACACTAGTAGGCGCTACTACTAATACTTGCGATAGTAGCAGCAGTACTGGGCAATACAATATCGAAAAATACGACGTACTTTGTTATCGGGGCAGAGAATCTTTCAACAATATTGGTAACCGAAGGTTCAGGCTTCTGATTAGTTCAATATAGCATGCTACCTGTCCTGCAAGGGTCGATGTGAACGAGGTCGTATGAATGTTTCACTCACCGAAGAACTATGTGGTATAGAACCACACCTGGACCAGGTATGCGTTTTTTCAAGCGGGGAAGAAACAATGGTGAATTGATTCAACTCGATTTCAAACAATGTAGAGAAAAAGTTGCACATGCACTTCGAGATGCAGCATCACAACAAAAAAATGGTAATAGCAGTAATAGTGTCAGCAATAATAAGTGCAAGGGAAAGAATATGTCCATCAGTAAAGAAACAATAACGAATAAACGACAACAACAACAACAACAGTATCATTACCAAGAATTATCTTTATCCAATAACGTTCTTCAGAACCTGAACAATGACGATGTTATGAATGGATGATGAGTGAATGGGGAAACGACAATTGGATAAACAACAACGACAACAACGACGACAACAACGACGGGTTTTCCTCGCAATGTTTATTTGAGCCGATCTCCTTATCTGATTTTGAATAGAAATTACTAAACTAAACTAAACTAAACTAAAGTAAACTAAACTAAACCTATAGAAACAAATACTGCTAGTGTAGAAGGACAATTGTATCAAAATACTATATCTATATAATGGTAGGTAAAAAATGGTAAATATTATTTCAAGTTTTTCTTTTTTAGAAATTGGATATATATATATATATTTATATATATATTCTTCAATTATAATAGATGAATGCCATTCTAAATAATCTTGATTGTAACTTCTATTATATGAAAAATCAATTGTAGCATAGCGCATATGATGTAAATACATACCTACGTAACGCTGTAAAATCATTCATATTCTTCATTTTTTAACTTTTAATGATATACAATTTTTTCCTTTCCATTTATTTGTAGAAAAAAAAACATTACGTTCGATTGATTCATTCATTCTACCTTGTGGCGTTGAAATAATATTTTATTGTAGTAAGTAAGTTACTATTATAAACTGTTACGCTTGAAGTACTGTACGTACGTCAAGTGAATTTCTTTCTGTACTGTATCTGGATCGACTCGACGGCAGCCGTAAAAGAGAGAAGGTGCATTAGTTATTGTTGCTTCAACGTACGTTCCCCATATTTGTTTGCTGTACAGTAGTATTATGATAGGCCTGCGTTTCATTGAAAGTAGAATCAATAATCGAATCCTAGTATGGCAATTAATGGACACTCGAATCTATTTGTTGTTGCATGCTGTTGTTTCGTTTATGCCTTCCAACTGTTATCTAATGCACTTGCTGCATGTCGACGTCTTCTTCTCCCATCCCTTAATAATGGAGTATTAAGCGATTGATTCAATTCGAGTACAGTAGGAAGTACTGTAATTCGATTCCTATTCATATTGATAATGAATATATGCCTCTTGTTGAACTGGGAACGCGACGCATTCCATAAACTTTACAGATGGTTATATTCAAATGGATTGATTCGAAGACCGAATCTGTTGTTATTACTGTAACTTGATGTTGCTGTTCTTTTCTTTCAAATGCCTTCAACAATGGTATTTAATGAGTCCTTCTGGTTTCCATCCTTCTCTTGTCCGTAAAATAGAACCTACTGTACTGTACCTGATACAAAAAAATAGTCAGTCGTGCGTCCTCGGTCCGGCAAAAGACATCCCTTGATTTTTTGTTCTCCCTCATCTCCTCCCGCATACATACAAAGAAAAAGTCATCCAATAATTGACCACGTTGTTGTACTGTACTCAGGCTCAATACATCACTCATCACTGCACTACCTTATACTGCTTCATTCCTACCGTAGTAGACCGACCGTGAGAGAAGAGTGTGAGTGTGTGTGTGAGAGAGAGAGAGAGAGAGAGAGAGAGAGAGAGAGAGAGTGAAGAAGCAACACACACACACACACGACGACTCACCAACTACAGTACCTCCTGCTCACTGACTGTTGATTGACGGTCATTCATCAACTAGAATAATAAAATAAAGAATTATGTCTTCCGATGAATCTTCTTCCACCGCCGATAATAATGTTAAAAATCTAAAAGATCCATCTGGTTTTTTAAATTTAGATGAATTTGGACGTTCCAAATCATCATCTGCGAATAATGGTGGTGGAGATCCACCACCAAGAACAGCGGTAAAAATTATTGGTACAGCACGAGATGATTTAAATGGTTTATTAGGATTTTGTACCTCGTATAATACCGAACGTGAAAGGTATATGATTCGTATGTCCAAGGTGGTGGATGTATCTGGTAATTCATCAACTGCAACAACTGCTACAACTGCTACAATTATGGCATTAAAACCAACTAATTTACAACAAGCATCAACCATTGAAAAATATCAAGCACACTATCAACAATTATTCACGGATCCAGCAGTACGTCAAAAGGTTCAATATTATTATAATACTATCTCCAATAAATATATACCACCATATATGGCAAATTTAGGATGTAAATTAGAATACGTTGTTGGAATACTGTTAGTATTCTGTATGACATTAATTTATTTAGTTGGCTTTACGAAATCGATGATGGTCATCAGTGCCACAATAATGATTGGATTAATACTACAAGAAGATATCCAACAAAAATCAACTTTACGGACTATAGTCCAAAATATCCCAGCACGATGTAAAATAGTCATGGAACAACAATTCCCATTCTTGAAACGATTTAATTTCAATGACAATATTGCGATGGGTATTGTTGGTGTACTTTTAATACTCACCATCCAATCCATATTTTTTACTAGTACTACTAGTACTACTACTAGTACTACTGCTAAATCGAGTAATAATAATCCAGGAGTAGTTGTTCCTAGTCGTCCTCAATCAAAACCATTAATAACTTCAATGTATCATCGTGAACAAATGGAAATATATTATCATCTGGGTTTTAAAGATTCGATTGATGGGAATAAACGTGGACATTCCTTAAGTAAAGAATTACAACGTTTATTAGAAGAAGAGGCAGAGGCATCATTAGCAGTGGAATTAGATGAGGAAGATTTAGAACCGATTCATCGTGATATACCCTATTCAGCATCACATGCATCAGCAATGCCTACTAAAACATTCTTGTCTAAATTATTCAGTATTCGTACCATGGGATCGTTATTTTATTTTTATCGGACTGCCACATCATTAGGGATTGATCCCTCTACCAATATCTTTAGTTTCGGACAATTAGTAGCGAATGTACAACATTCGATGCCATCATGGCAAAAGGGGATGATGGTATTTTCCTTTTATAATTTAATCTCCAATTTATTCTTCTGAATAAGTGAAATTAAAAATAAATTATTATCGTCATAATTAATAATAATGCATAGTAAGCTTTTTATTAGTTATATAGATAATAAAAGAATTGAAGAAAGAAAAATAATTTAAAAGAAGGTATAAATCAAACCAAATCAAAAATAAAATAAAATTAAATAACGAAACAAGAAGATGAATTAAACAATACAATTCAATACAATGCTACAAAAAGTAGGTGGTGAGAAAAATAGTACAGTACGTTGAAAAAAAGATAACAATAAGAAAAGAAAAGATTGATATATAACTTAGATATACAGGAAGTAACAACAATATATATAAATAGCTGTTTCCTTCTCGTCCCTATAATGAATGTGCGCTTAATTTGACCAGAAAAATTTCACTTTTAGTATGTTGTTATTGTGAATCTATTTTTCTTTGCCAACAGTATTTTACCACTCACTGTCACCACCACAATGGAATACCATGCAACTTTGAAATCCGTGCAGCACTGCATGATTTATATGCCAGTACAAATTTTGATAGAGGCTTTTCAATTGCTTTTGATACTGTAGCAGTAAATGTACTTGAAATTCTTTGACTGTAATCCGAACACATGTTTGTGTCAATAATGGATTGAATCTTTTAAAAATGCACAACACGTATCTTCCTCATAATCTGTACATACAGTAAGTTTGTCTTGAAGTTATCTAGCTAAACGTTCCTTCATCTATATAATAAAAATTAGGCATAAGTAGATAAACAGTGTACATTGAGTGATATGAATGAATTGGGGCATTGTAATGCATACAATATTATTCCTGTACATAAGAAGAGATCAAGATATCCAAAACTCAGGGAGAAACAGAGGAATAAAATTAAAAAAATGTATTTTTCCAGTTCAAGAGAAGATAAAGACAACTAGCTAAAGATAAAAGATAGCACATCAACCAATCTCATAGAAGTGTTGACCATACACCCACGATTGAGCTCATGTCATACTTTAGGTCCATAAACTGAACAGTGTGTATTTTTTACACACAGCCACTCACTACACTAACATTGTGGCATACAGAAAGAGTAACTGTAAAGATATACACAAACATCTTTACACACTAGTAGATAGTAATAGTAAGAGGATCAATCTATCCTCTCTCATAGCATATACGCTTATGTGTGTGTGTCTGTGTGTATTTGGGGGGGGGGGGGTGTAGATACAACCCCTTTGTTGCACGGCATAAGCCAATGTGAGAATAAATATAGGGGATGCAACTAGCGTACAAAAAAAACATAATATAGAATTTTGCATCCCGTGAAGCAATAAACACGATATATCGCTTTTTTGTTTCCTTCCGCTCCAAGTACTCCGTATGCATCAGTTTTAATCTTTTGGCGCGCCTTTTTTCTTTTTCAATTTAACGCTGTGATTTTGCGTGTGTGTTGACCACACTCCTTCAAAACAACTACCGGTACTTACTGTACACAGACAAAGCAAAGAGATATTTTACAGTTTAGGCGCGGGTGATTTCATTAACTGGTTCATCCCGATCTCATTCAGTCGTTGTAGTACCCCTACATTACTAATCAACATCAACATCAATAATTATTAGTTTGATTCGATTCATTCTGTCATCCCATCTTGACATCATCAGAGTGAGTAGATTCGATCTATCAAATCGATCGACAAACGACGATACACACAACCTGTACAGCAAAAGCCGCCCAGAGAGAAGAATTCCGTGGTTGGTTGCAATCCAAAAATAGAAAAGCTTGTCCAACTCTTCATCGTAGAAACTGTACGACGAACCACGTAGCAAACAGTTTGGCGCGCCATTTTCGCACGGACAATTCAATTAACAACACCATACAAAAGCAACAACAACAAGACAAAGCAACAAAGTAATTTAGAATATAATATAGCTATACAACCTTCAACAGCAACATCAACAACAACAACACACGCTAGTACAGTATGACGACAGGATCGAAGAAGAAGACGCAGCAGCATAAAAACGGTGGTGGTGATTATCATCATCATCATCGTCTGCTACTGTTGCCGCTACTGTTGCTGTGCCTGCCCCCACGACTCCAACAAAAGCCAACAACAGCTAGTGGCATTCACAATAAAGACAGCAATAATAGTAATAGTGATAAAATAATAGTAAAGGTGGAATGACAATGAAAATGACACCAGAACAAATAATAGAACGTGAGGCAAAGATTAAAGCAGAAGCACGTGCGTATGCATTAAGTGGATCCACAAATGAAGGTAGAAATTATAAACGTAAACTACCACAAACTCAATTACAATTTGCTGTGGAACTTCAACATCAAGCCGCACAACAACGTCAACCAACACAACAGCAACCAACAGCAACAGCAACATACTATGTCACTTTCTCCACTTCTTACTCCGCCGCTACCGGTAGTAGTAGTAACGGCAGGCAACAATAAGAGACAGCGGACAACACCTCCACCTCCACCGGCAGCAGCAGCAGCAGCAGCAACAATAACAAGTGCACCGAAAGGTGGTGGTTGGTGGCAGTGGGCAGTGGCGATGGGTCTCATGTCCTTCCTCCTCCAAAGAAGTCAACTGCTTCTGTGACACAGGTACATACAAAACTACATACTACTACGAAATCTGATAATAATTGCAATTCCAATTCAAATGATAATATTAATAGTAATAATAATCCAAAAAATTCTAATGATGATTATTATGATCCAGAATATTTGAAAATGATTCAATCTCTTGGAGATTTAGATGATTTTTCTATATGGGATAAATTAGACAACGTTGAAGATGAAGAATTTCGTCTATCTGATCTTGATGATGATTATGACGATGATGATGGCGACGACGACGACGACGACGACGATAACGATGATGATACTTTGGACGAGGATGGTGATGATGACAATGATAACGATGATGATAACGATACCTTTAATGGATTAGTTATTCTTGACGATTCAGCTCCGCCTGGTACTTTTCTTGCACCACCACCGGCATCTCCTGCCCCCAATAAGAGACAAAAAATTATTGGTGATTCGTCATCATCAACACCGATTGCTGCTGTCAATACCGGAACACCGACTTTGTTATCATCACCACCATTACATTTACCAGGTTGGGATGATTCAAAAGCATATGGTGGAGAATTTTATAAGAATCTTGAAGAAGAATTAGGTAGTTTACTTGAAGAAGATTTAGAAGCTGCAGTCCAATCATTATATTTTAATAGTAAAAATGCCGAAGATCAAGATGACAACGATGGTATTACAGGTGCAGGTGGTAATGGCAATAATGGCAGTAACAATAATAAAAAGAAAAGAGGTAGAAAATCAACAAAAGCATCATCATTAGCGAATGCAGCAGCAGCAGAACAACAACAGCCATTACTGTATGCATCAACTGTTGATAATGCTGGTACTAGTGCGCACACACCTGTAACTGCAGCAACATTAGCAGCAGAAGCGAAAACTAAACAACTTATGATGGAGGCAGCAGAAAAAGCTGCCACTGCCACTGCTACTGCTACTACTACTGCAGCAAGGAATAAGAAATCCACATCATCAGCAATGTCATCAGCAGCTGGTACTGGTGATAATAGAAATAGTAAAGATAATAAAGATAAAGATATACAACCTTTACCAGATACACCAATGCGTGATGCAGTGAAACAGAGTAATGATGGTAATGTTATCATAACATATCGACAATCACAACAATTGCGTACATTAATGAATAGACATTATCAATTATTAACACAACAGGCTATATTAAGTGTCCGTGCTGCACAGCATCAAAAAACGGGTGGTCGTTCTTCTTCGTCATCGTCATCGTATTTGACGGGTGGAAATGGTGGCGGTACTACAAGTACAGGTACTACTACTAATAGTGGTAGTACTATTCCTGATAGTCCATTATCTGGATCAACTGCAAATAATGGTGATTTTTTATGTGGTGAAAATGAAAATGATTTAACTGAAATATTAGATCTAGCAGTTGGTATGTTACAAGATTTAGATGAAAAACGTAAGGATGCAATACGTACACAAATGCAATTAAGTGTATCATCACACTCACACACAAATACAAATACAAATACGAGTACAATTACTGCAATGAATACACAACCATCAAAAGCATTGCTAACAACAACATCATCAACTACTACTACTTCTATGGGGAATAATATTAGTAATAATAATGGGGATATTAATACTACAATGTCAGTAGTAATGGGAACTAACAACAACAATGACGATATTGATAGAAAACTGGTCACAGGCGCACGAAGATCATTGCAATTTGATGAAGGTTGTGATGATGATGACGATGATGGTGGTGGTGCTATGGTGCGGCGCGTAGAAAAGGAACAAGAAGAAAAAGCTTTATTACCATCGTCGGCAGCTGCAGCTGTATGTACTAGTAGTAGTGTTAATAATGCGAATATTATTGTACAAAGTGGACGATTAACACGTGCAGCTTTTAGGAAGAAATTACAAACACAAAATATTGCCGGTTCTGCATTTAAACGTACTGCATTCGATATACCAGGATTATTAAAATTGAATGAAACATTTACTAAAATTGATGATTCTGTTAATGTTAATTCATATTATGATTATAATAATCATGGTGACGGTGGTGGCGGATCTGTTCGTGGCGGTTCTGTTAGTAGTAGTAATGCTGCTGTTGCTACTGCTGCTGTTGCTACTGTTGTTACATCAACGACTAATATTGGTAAACCATTACAACCAGTGAAAGTGAATATATTAGAAGTACAAAGTCATTCAGAAGCATGTAGATTAGTACTTAAGGATGCTGGTGCTAACATTGAGGAACAATTACTACCCGGAACAACAGATTTATCAGAAAGCTACTCACAATTGGAAGAACATTTTCCAAATATTGTTGGTAATTTCAAACCGCCATGTACACAAGAACAAGAATTATTTCTTAGAAAGAATCGTAATTTATTTACGTCTGGTGAAGATAATCTTGTAAGTTTAGAAGGAGGGGACGTCATCACCTTTGTTAATCTGTTGTTTTGTTTATAGATCTGCCTAGAAATATTAGCGTCGCTTGCACAATCATTCTTTCTAAACAAGAATGTCGCTTCTCTATTTCATCATTCGTAATATTTTCGTCTCACCCTAATTATGTATTCTATCCGTCCGTCCGCCCGCCCTCCCTCCCTTTTTCTACAATAACGACAATTGCATGACCATCCATCCATCCATCTATCCATCCATCCATCCATCCATCATCACAATGACACCAACGACACCAAAGGTATTACGGGGTGTTAATCTTTATGGTGAAAAACAATGGATATTAATAGCAGATCGATATTTGCCAGATCGATCAATTAATATAATATCCCAACGATATTCAAAATTATGTGTTATGCTATATAAGGCAAATGGTATATATATTGACAGTAAAGGTAATCTATTGGAGCCGCCCAAACACGAATCTGTTGATGATATAGATGAAGATTTGGTGAGAAAACAAAAATTAACATTAGTTGACCCACCTGCAATATTAAATGTCCATCGATGGTCGATGGAAGAAGATCTAAGTTTGTTGAAAGCTGTACCAATTATGGGACATATGTAAGTTTTGTGTATTTCTATTTTTTCTTCTGTATGTGGAGATGTTGTGTGGGTGGTTCTTGTTGTAGAATTATAATTGCGGTCCATGTTTTATTCTTTCCTTTGCTAACTTTATGTCTTTCTTCTTTTGTTTCTTGTTTTCGTTTCTACAGGTGGGCAGAATTAGGTGCAAGATTAATACCACATCGCGATCGTGGTCATTTACGGAAACGGTATCAAGTTTTAGAGAGACGTGTTAAAGCAACAATAACACGTGGATATAAACAGGCAGCAAAAGTAGCCAACAGAATGCATTGAAAAAACAACCACAAGTACCTACATTGTATAGCACAAGCAGAACAACGTCAATGACCGGGAATCCTACCAAATCTAGTCGTAGCAAAGTATTAGCAAGAGCAGTAGGACGACCACCGAAATATGGTGTCGGTAACAAGAAAGTCGCTGGAATTGCAACTGCTGCCGCTGCTAGTCTATCAGCTGCTACAACAGCAAAACTACATTCTTCACCTATCCGTCGAGGTTTACAGACACATAAAACATTGGCATCTTCTCCTGTGGCGAACAAATCGTCTCCATCAAAGGTGGTGAGAGCATCTTCAAGTCCGAATAAATCAGGTCGTGGTAAAAAGATTTCAGCAGCAGCAGCAACAACTGTGTTGCAAAACGCGAATAATGAAGCTATTGTTGTTCCCAAGAAGTCAACGACGACAGCAACAATAAGAGAAAAGAAAAAGAAGGATGGCGATTTGCATCATCCTCCTCTTATGTCACTTGAAAGTGCTGCTGCATCATTAGCATTTATGAATAAACCCAAAGAAAATGAGAAAGAGAAACAACATCATCAATCCAATAGTAGTCTTTTGCAATCGACAGCGGCTGTATTAAAGAATATTCGATTGAAAACATCATCATCACCGAGTAGTCCAGAAGGAGAAGGAGTAGAAGCAGCGAAAGAAACAGCAACATCAATAAAACCAATAGGAGCGTCGACTAGTAAAGCGAAACGTGCTGTTCTTCATCATGTATCATCAATTCCAAAATCAACAGTAGAACGATCAGCAACAGCAACAGCTCCGCAGCACCAACAACCGAAAAAAATTCAATCATCATCGATACGCAAAGCAGTAGTAGCTACTACTACTAAGTTACCAGCATACCCAGTTGGTGTTGCATCTCCGCAACCATCCATCGGTAATAGTATTCCTATTCCTCCTCAAACCAAGATGAAGACGTATGCTTTTCCTCTTCGTGCAGGTACCCGTATCACAACAACGAACGGTACCGACAAGGATGCATCATCCCAAGATATCCCCATCAATCCTCCATATGTGTATCAATACCCTCATCATCCTCATCCTGACTATCCTCATCCTGACTATCCTCATGGATATTATCATCCAAGATATTACTATCCGTACCCTCAAGAATATCATCAACAGCAGCAAGAGAATGACGACACCAATGACAACAACAAGAACAAGAAGGATGTGTACCCTCCTTCCGACGCCACATCCTCCAATAACAACAGAAACGAGAACGCGAACCACCATCCCTATCCATATCATCCTTATTATCACCACCATGGATTCCCTCCTCAACATCCGTACCCTCATCAACACCAACATCATCATTCTTCCGAAATGAAAGCGAGTGCTGATAATGATACTACACCTTCATCAAAAACAACAGCTTCTCAACAACAGCATGGATTTTCTGCAGCAAGCAAACGGTATTATGTTGCTGCTGCTGCTGCTGCTGCTGCATCATCGTTATCGTCACCGAAGCCAAATAGTTCTGCACCACAAATGGTTCGTACACCTATAGATAAATCATTAATGGCGAGTATACCTAAAATGGTAGGAGAACATCTTGCTAGTAACTATAATAACAATGGTGATGGTGATGCATCACGACTTGCGTACGAGAAACTTATTGAAGGAGGACCCGCTTGTGAAGATGGCAACAACAATGTCAAGGACGCAGAATGTTCTGAACAAATGTCAAGAGTGAAAAGGATGATGGCAAATGAAGATGAAAGTGAAGCTGCTGATGCTATTGTTAGTCATTTAGCAAAAAGTCCTGGTCGTCGTCGAAAGACTGATATAGAGGAGAGGGATGAACTATCAAAATTGTCAACGACAAGTTTTTACGATCAACATATTCTTGGTCCAGATCCGATATCAAAATTCCCAACTCATTATGATCCACATTCCAACATCACGGGGTTTTCTGTACTGAACGAAGCATCAATCGAAACAGCAGCAGCGGGTGTTGTTGTGAATGATGATGAAACATCATCGAAGAAGAATTGTGGGGAGTCGTCCGGTTTGAATCTACTAGAACGTGTACTTCACAGCTCCTCAAGCAATGATCTTAAGTTGGCTCGTAGTTCGTACACCACTAATACGAAGACTATAGCAGGAGAAGCAAAACATAGTACTAACAACAAGACGACAACTAGTATTACTGTTGCCAATCCCGAAACACCAATAAAGAATAAACAACGTCTATCGAGTGGTGGGTTCTTTTCTACTGCAGGTGGGACACCACTACTTGGTCTTTCTCCTGGATTTCGTTCCTTGGCTAGTAGTTCACTACTTAAGAATGATGGAGGGATCGTATCAACGAATCTTACTGCACCATTTTCACCGGCTCCAAGTTCATTATTAAAGGGTGAAGGTGTTGGTGCATTAACAAATCTTGGAACAACAACAAATCTTAGTGTACCGTATTCACCTGCACCGAGTACGGTACTACGTATCTTTGACGATAAGACAGATGAGAATGGTTTATTCTTCAATAATGATTCAAGAATTTGCGAAGATTCAAATCAATTAGGGGACTTGGCTGTTGGTGCAAATCTAAATCTAAATAATAGTAATAATGATCAACATCACCAATATCACCCAATACACAACCATGATAACAACAACAATAGTAACGTCGGAACTGCCACATCAACGTCATTACTTATTGCACCTGATGAATTTGATGCAATTTCTGGACTAGGTGCATTGTCCAATTCGCCTTTTAAAGCATCCATGAGTAATAATAATAATAATAATAATACGTCGTCATCGACTTGTCCTATACCTCTTGTAGATAGAGATGGTGATGGTGATGACGGGAGTCATTATTATAAGAACAACGACAATAAGCAGAGAAATAAACCAGCAACAAAATCATTCTTTGCTAGAGTTATAGGTGATTCGAAGGAAGCATCTCCACAAAAGAAGTTACATTTTTGAGAATCGATATACTGTAGCATAAATAATATTTGGGAACACTAAACGAAATTGGATGAAAATGATAATAGTAGGTAGTGGAAACCACTGCGTGATCTCAAAAGTAGACACCATTTTTTCTTTTTTTTGCCTTTACCTAGCTCTAATACATTATAGTACAATTCCTCGCGCGATAAATCGAAAAAGGGATTGTCCTCGACGCTGTTTTAGCACATGATTTTACACGCGAGTAAAGTTCACGACGGTGCTTTACATCATCTTCCGGTTCCTTGCTTGTAACGCTCTATTAGGAATCATGGGTAATGATCCGGGAGGTCAAAACAATTGCACGACCCAATTTCTAGGATTACTTGGTCGTGAAAAGAAAGTCCACTAATTCAAACTGTGATCAATGCTGGCCCCAAATGGATTTGAAATCGCTGCTGATCTCGGCCGACCAACAGGAAAGTTCCCTTTTCTTCTCTTCCCCCCTTTTACTTCCGTAGTTGAAAGTATACTACCGCAAAGGGGTCGATAAATAGCATCCCGTTGGCCTCGCAACCGCTTCCATGATGGCGTACGAATGGGATCCTAATTTAAATTGTGCTATCACAGAAATATCGTACGTATGAATAGATGTAGAAATAAAATGCAACAATGATAATAGAGAAGAATTAAATTAAATACAACTATTAGAGTACTACTACTACTACTACTATTTTGGTCCTGTTCGTGTACGTGTGTGCGGATCTGTATGACGATCGTAGAACGCATGCAAAGGCCACAGCCGCGAGCGGCTGCCGTTTCCTACCAAACAAAGAGCTTATTCACGGCATTCCTCCGCAGTCACCAGGAACCTCCTGTTTGGTTGCTGTTGCTGTTGCCGCTGTTGCTGCTAGTGCTGCTGATGCAGGGTCCAATGCAGCTGCTTTTGCAGCAGCAGTTGCTTTTGCAGCAGCAGCTGCTTTTGCAGCAGCAATACCTTCTGCTACTGCTACTGGGTTCAACCCTAACCCAGCAGCAATTAAGGCATCTTCTTCTGCTGCTTGCTTCGCCTTCCAGGCCTGAAAGCGCTTGCAGAAAATTATGAGGTGCTCCACTGAGACGGAAGTGCTAGAGAGGCCCTTCGCCTTCATGTAGTTGTCAACATTCTTCTGATACTGCTTGTGCATCGCGCTGTTGGCCGTCTGGTCGATTGTAGACTTCGCTAAACCAGGACCCCACCGGCCCATTTCCTTGGGCTGCGCAGTTGTTGGGTCCCATTTCATGAGGACCCGATCGCACACCCAGTTGATAGAGTCGTTGTGTGAGTCCTCTTGGGTTGCGTACGGGTACACCCAGACCTGGCCAGTGCCCTCCTCGGTCCACATCAACCACGGCTTCTTGTCGTCGCCTTCGATGAGGTCGATGGTCTTCTCGTTCCTCCAGGACGTCCAATCCATCGGCCAGGCAAAGCCCCCCGTTTTCCACAGTACGACGTATATACCCACGCATAATAGTGCCGCATCCAAAGGAGCCCCGCTGCCATTGCGACACCACCCCAAAGTACTTCGCCCGCCCCAGCCGCACCTCCTGCGACGACCGCCCTCCACCTCCTGCGCCGATCACGCTTGCGATGGCGGGACCGGAGGCAGCTTCCGCGCAAAACGGAGCGAGGGCTTCATAACATGACTCTTCGATGAATGTAACACCGTCCGTGTTTACTGATTTTTCATATTCAAACATCGTCAAAATTTCACCCTCCCAAACAAGAGCCCAAGATGTCGCCATGTTTTTTTTTCTGTTTACGTGTGGTAAAAGCGTGTTTTTTTTCTTTTTCTTTTTCTTCTTCTAATTCTTTCTGTGATATTGAAATTATATGCTTTACGTGTCTCTGTCTTGTTTCCCTTCTAAATTTGAATTAAAAGAAGGAAAAAAACGAAAACGAATACAATACTACTGTATAATACGTGCGATGACTGAATAAAAAGAAAAATCTTCGGTCAAGCCAAAGCATTGTTAGCTAGCTATTAGCCAGTGTCGTATTTCGTGACTATGCAAATGTCGTGCATGAACATTTACTAGATTCATTTTTCACTTCTTCTCTTTCAAATCTTCTCTTTGCTATTTCGCGCTACGAGTTTAATCGCGAAAAAAAGTCGTTGTTCTTTGTACATAGACACGTCGGTCGTCATATGATTATTCCACGGTTCTATTCTTCTTTTTCGAAGAAGAAGAAGAATAAGCGGTTGTTTCCTATACGGCTGTAATAGTATTTATACCTTTCTCATTTATCAATTCTTCTTCTGTAAATACCCTTTATGTACTATTTTATTTATCGTTCTGCATTCCATTTTCTAGATACTGGAGTTAGTAAATTTATCTGTTGTAAGAAGTGTCTGTGTATGTGATCGACTTTTGGAATGGAATTTTTTTGCTTTTTCTCTTGTTTTGTATGTTCTTTCTTTTTCGCAAAGATTCTCGGCTGAAAGCCAAGGAAGACATAACTAACTAGAGATTAAATACCTCCCAATTTCTAATAGTAATAATAGCTCGAATATCATCCGGCAAAATTATTTATACTCTTATAGTCGATACACAACGTACATGAAGCCAGCGCCTTAATTAACTGCTTGTTGTTGACATAATAGCTCGAATATCAACCGGCATAATTGTTTATTGTCGATACACAACGTACATGAAGCCATGATGTGAGCCTTAACTAATAAAGATTAAATAAAGCCTACCTTAATAAATAGCTTGAAAAACCCGGCCAAATAAAATTAATTAACTGTTGTTTGTTGTTGACATTACTATTGAAAAGTGTTAAACAATAGAAGAAGAAGTTTGGCGCTACTAGTAGGTCGCTAAATAAATAGCTCTCGTCATATGGCTGAATTTGCGCGCCTGTTTGAAATGAAGAGAGCGATGAAAAAATGATGAGCAAAGACAGAAGATCGATGTCGCTACTTGTACAAAATTCGTGTTTGTTTGGGTGGATGGAGGTGTTTGTTTTAGTTTACAGTGTGATTGAATGACAAGTGGAGGTACGTCCTCCTTTCCAATTTACCGCTTGACAATAAGCGTTGCACGGAGGAAGTACAGTACAGTAGAGTAAAGTAAGTTAGTGATTTTACGTCAGGATCCACAAAATTTTTACGCGCGTTACTGCATATGCCCCCCCCTCTGTACTAACTTACTTAGGTCCTACCTAGTACAGTACGGCCCCTACCTTATCCGTCTAAGGGATATAGCACTGTACCGCTAAGCAACGATTTTGAAATTGATCGCCATCAGGACAATTAAAAGACACCACATGAATACAGGTTCGGCACCTACTCATTGAAGTAGGCTATCTAATACAGGTACAATGAAATAATACAAGCAAGCAAGCAAGCAACAACACTAACTTCCTGTAATACAGTACGGGGTTATATTGGCAAGGTCGAGTCGAGTGCAACAGTACAAGTACAAAACAAATGCATTACAGTACAGTACTAAGTAAAAGTACAATGCGATTTCGTCTTTGTCGTCTTCTACTAATATTAATCGTTCTTGTAGTTCTGCATCCGTATCAGTATCAGCAGTTCGCTTTTTTGGTCGTTGCAGCAACAACATCCTCATCCTCATCCACAGCTACTATTAGGAATAGTGATAGTATCAACAACAACAACAACAACGATGTTGAAAGGACAACAACAATAAGTAGGAAGAAGGATCATTATTTATTCAAAGATTGGTGGTTTCGAAGAAGGAAAATAAGAAGTATAAGAAGTAGAAGTCGTCGAACAAACAAAAAAGAAAAACTATACCACGACGAAAACAATGACAATAATAATGACAATGATAATATCACAAATACTAATGTGTATTTAATTATCACACCATTTGATAATACACTTAGTTTTGCTATTATAGAAGAATTGATTTCACGATTATTAGTAGTATCATTAAAGATGACACCAAATACAAACACAACTACAAACACAACTACAACTACAAATGTAAATACCAACAACGTTGTCTACTTGATTCGTTATTCACCACCAAAACATGACAATGATGACGATGAGAATGAGAATGATAATAATGTACAACGTCGTCGAAAAAATCCAAAATTATTGAAACGAAAACGAAAACGAAACCGAAGAATAAAAATTATACAACGTCAAGAAAAGAAATGGTTACAAAAATTACATCATCGAATTCAAACAATAATAAAAACCACCGATAAGAATAAGAATAGGAATAATAATAATGTGATTTTTCGTTGTTGTAATAGTTCTCCTTCCTCTTCATCATCATTTGATGATGATGATGATTCAAATTTAAATGATAATGATTTCAATGATTTCAATTCTAATTCTTATTTTCAATTTAATCCATTTGGTGGAAAATTGAATATACGTAAATCTGTAAAAGACTTATTAGAAACTATTCAATTCGATATTATTGATAGGATTAGTACTGATAACGATAACGACGATAATAATAATAGTAATAATAATAAAGACGATAATGACAATGACAACGACAATAACGACGATAACAACAATATCATTGCGATTGATGATTCTGAGTCTATATCTGCATCATCTTCTTCTGTAATAGAAGAAACGAAAACAACAACAACAACAGCAACAACAACAAATACTTTTAATAGTCATAAAAGTATCTGCATCCGTGGAATTTTATTTAATCCATATGGATCATTATCATCTATTATTGATATTGATATTGATATGATAATGATTATAATAGTAATGAAAATGAAGATGAAAATCGTATCTTGACATTATTGGAAGAAGAAGAAGAAGAAGAAGAAGAAGAAACAGTGTCACCATTAGCAGAATATAAATTAATATCAATAGCAATATTTATTGATGTACTTATCAAGAATGTTTTTGGTCGTGGTGGTGATTTTGGTGGTATTAGTGGTAGTGGTAGTGGTAGTGGTAGTGGTGAGTGTCAATCCTCGTCATCGTCATCGTCATCATCATCATCGTTGTATAGTACAGAAACATCTCCACGAATTATTGTTGTTGGAACTGAAGCAGCAAGAGGTTTACCTAAAATGAATATTCCTGTACCATTTGATGGTTTTAGAAAAAGAAGACCAAGCACGACGACATCGACGACGACGACATCGACCGGGAGACGAGCATCTTCAACAACAACAACAGCAACAGCAACAATAACAATAACAACAATAAAGTGCTAAAGCAGCAGCAACATCAACATCAACAGCTGAGATGTTCAAATCTGATATTCAGGATCGTTTGTTGATGAAAAAAATTAATGGTAATAAAAGTACAACTGCAACTCAACTACAAGTTGGGAAGTGGAATATGCTGAATTGAATGCTTTGATGGTATTGTATTTCAAAGCTTTATCATCATTACTGAACAAGATGAACTACTTGCTAGAAGAAAAAGACGAAGAAGAAAACAACAAAATGAAGAAGTCTTCATCCAGACAAAAAAAACTGAATACAGTAAACGTCAACAACAACGTCAACAACAACAACAACAGCAACAATACGGATCCTGAATCTGCTACTGATTCTAACTTCTATTTTGGGATTGTGTCACCAGGAATGACCTCGAATCATTTCATATTTGTCATGTACCAAAATATGCACGTACTATATCGTTTCGATGTAAATTATGGGTATGTCGTAGTTTCCCATTCGTATTTCAATTCCTGAAAAAATGTGAAATTGCAAAATCAGTGAAGGATGGTGCAGCAATTTTAGTACGTGCAGTATTAAATGATTATACTATTGCTGGTATGGACTATAATACTAATAATAATAATAATACTGATAAAAATGATCATAATATGGAAAATTATCCAAACAAAAGCAACATCGTTGACGTTGATATTGATGCTGATACTGATCATGAAATTAACTTTGGTGGTGGTCAATTATCAAATAATCAACGTTGGGATGATATATATCCTAATGGATCTGTGGTTGGTGCAAAATCAGGCACAGGTGGTCCATTATGTGAACAAACACGTTTGATTTACAATGAATCGACCAATCGTGTAGGTATTGTTGATGTAGAAGTTGATGACAACGAACAATGATAGTGGTAATGGTAGTGGTAGTGGTATGACTAACAGTAACTTCCTCGGGAACGCTGATTTGCAAAGACTGGTGTATGACATCACACAGAAGTTTGTTGTTGAATAAAAGGTCATATTGAACTACAACCATATTATGGTGAATATATAATTCTCCAACAGAAGATTGGTTTGGTATATCTCACAAATTGTAGTAGGGTTATGATGAATGAATGCATACACGTGAGCATATATAAGATATTTCTGTATTGTTTCTGTCAGTGTAATTGTCAATTATGAATAATTATAGTTAGTTATATGCCATATGTGAAAAGTGATGTACGCACTTTCTTTTGGACCATTGCCTTTATTGCTTTACTTGCCGCACCACTAGATGCAGATAAACTATCGTCTTGTACTCCGCTTACCGTCACTACCTTTCCTCCTACTACCTTCTTTCGTTACTTCAGCTTGTAAGACAATCTTGAATACAGTACGTACGTTGCTCGTTTGAATGACACAAACCCCCACCATAGTACTTCTTTCTCTGTTCTTCCTATTGTGGCGGGTATCATTTCACGACAGAATGTACCGGACCATAATCCACATGATGTGATAGTTCTATTACATTTGGTTTGCATCCATTCCAATTTGTTTCCATAAATACATTTTGTTCTGTAGCAAAACAACCAAACCAAAATCCATTCGATGGCTTCACAACATACAGTACTCGTTTAAATTTAAATTAACGGACGTATAATTCATAACAGTACTGCTAGTTACTGTATTACTAGTACGGGAGTCGATCCATAATTACTATCTGTATTGGTGTTATCAGCTCCTACTGCTGCATCTGCTGTTCTACTACTTAGGCCTTTATTGGATCCATTCATGACATGTACGACTTTACAGCACAAGCCCCTGGTAGCGCTAAACTGGTGGCACTAAACTGTGTGAATGTGGATGCGAGTGCGGGTGTACATGTGGTTGCGAGTGCGTGTGTGGATGTGGATGTGGATGTGGATGTGGATGTGGATGTGGATGTGGTTGCGAGTGCGTGTGGAGATGTGGTTGCGAGTGTAGATATGGTTGTGAATGCGGGTAGCACGAAATAGGAAAGAACAGAAGATTTGAAAAAGAAGAATGAAAAATGATATGAATCCGCTAATGAAAGCAGAATACATGTGGTTGCGAGTGTAGATGTGATTGCGAATGAGGGTTGCGCGAAATAGGATTTGAAAAAGAAGAATGAAAAATGATATGAATCCGCGAATAAAAGCAAAATACATCGACAAAAACAAAAAAACACACATAGTAAATCAATGAGTTAAATAAATATGTAAACACTACTTATACCTTTAAATTCCTTTAAATGGAGAAATTCCGACAAGCACTTTTCCACCCTTTTTGAAAGAGATACCTTTAAATTCCTCTAAATGGAGAAATTCCGACAAGCACCTTAAAGTCTGAAGTTCTTCCAATTAGTCCACCATTTTTGAAAGAGAAGATCCAAAGATAAGATCTACAGTACAGATCTACAGCACTTGTACAGAGAACACGAAATACGTTACGACCCAGCGAATGAAAGCAAATAGCTACCAAAAGAAAATAGTCCATCACATGCTCACAAATCAGTTTTACTTCGTGAAACATTTGAGCTACCATCGATATCACAAAAGGAAGAAGAAGAAGAAGAAGAAGAAGAAGAAAAACACAGTATAACATCAATTTCTTTTTCAATCATCAAGAATCTTAAAACCAACAATGAGATTTTCCTCTGCGTTAATTCCATTCCTTCCAAGCCTTTCGACTTCAGTTGCAATGGCTATGGAAGAACCCCATGACTCTGTCCTACATGACATCACAGCATCAATCCTTGAAGAATCACTTGAAGTCAAATACAGAAACAAAAGGTCCTATCTTGAGCCATTAAAGATTCAAAATAGCAATGATGGTCCTCCTAAGAATGCAAATGATGTAGAGCTTGCTGATGGTAAAGGTGATATCATGCAGAAGAAGGAGCTGATTCATCATCTAGTAGACCATCAAGAATATCAAGAAGGAAAATCATTGGAGGAATGCGATATTTCTTCTACTACTACTACTGCTGCTACTGCTACTACTACTTCTGATGATAATTCTTTAATGAAAAGGAAAATCTCTTCGAATAAAGAAAGTATCACTAAGATGGACTATGGTCATCTAAATCGTGGTACCTGCTCGTCCCCTAATGATGCTTGTGTTCCTCAAAACAAAGCAATTGAAGAAAATGGTGCCTTTTTGGAACCAGAAGATGCATCCTATGCATTTAGTGGATATTGTGTTCCACTTTCTGTTCTAGAAGATACGGAATATAAGAATGCTGTTACTACTACTACTATGTCCCTCATTGATAATGAAGAATTCAATAAGGAGGAGGAAATGACTGATTCCTACTATCATTACCACCCACAATATGATCAACATCACCGTCAACTTGATTCGTTGGATTGTGCTTCTGAATGCACTGGTACACGTCCAGACGTTTCTAGTTTTGATGGTCCCTTCAAATTTCTGTTTATATGTTACGTTATTGGAAATTGTGCAATAGCTTATCCTGATATTAGTTGCTGGAATACAACAGGCATTACTGATATGTCCTATACGTTTTCAGGTATAATAACCAATGAGGGGAAAAATTTTAATGCTCCAATAGAGTGTTGGGATGTTTCTCAGGTAACAACAATGAAGGGTATGTTTTACAGTGCAAGTAATTTTAACCAACATATTGACTCATGGGATGTCTCTCAGGTAGAGGATATGTCTGTAATGTTTTTACGTGCAGGTGGTTTCAATCAATGTCTTTCCACATGGGCTGAAAAGACCGATGATAATGTGTATACAACTAATATGTTGTATGGCACTGATTGTCCTAATGGTATAGATAGTCCAAATGCAACCATTGGACCATGGTGTCAAGACTATACACAAGGATGCTTTGCTCCTAGTTTCGAGCCGTCTCAGCAGCCATCTGATCTCCCAAGCAACTCACCAAGTTCATTGCCTAGTGCTAGTTCATTACCTAGTGCTAGCTCTATACCAAGTAGTACACCAAGTTCTACACCAAGTTCTACACCAAGTAGCACACCAAGTTCTACACCAAGTAGTACATTAAGTTCTACACCAAGTTCTACACCAAGTTCTACAACAAGTAGCACACCAAGTAGCACACCAAGTAGCACACCAAGCAGCACACCAAGCAGCACACCAAGTAGTACATTAAGTTCTACACCAAGTTCTACACCAAGTAGCACACCAAGTAGCACACCAAGTTCTACACCAAGTAGTACATTAAGTTCTACACCAAGTTCTACACCAAGTTCTACAACAAGTAGCACACCAAGTAGCACACCAAGTAGCACACCAAGTAGCACACCAAGCAGCACACCAAGCAGCACACCAAGTAGTACATTAAGTTCTACACCAAGTTCTACAACAAGTAGCACACCAAGTAGCACACCAAGTAGCACACCAAGTAGCACACCAAGCAGCACACCAAGCAGCACGCCGACTGGTACGCCAACTGGTACGCCGACTGGTAAACCAACTGCTACACCAACTGCTACACCAACTGCTACACCAACTGCTACAAAAATTCCTAATGAATGTAATAATGTTGATGAATCAGATTTTAGTTTCAAAGGAAAGTCATGCAAAAAGTATTTGAAAAAGAAAACAGAAAAAAAGTGTACAAATAGAATTGATGGTGTGCTTGTTGCAGATAGCTGTCCATCATTATGTAAACGTTTTTGTCCACCATGTAAGAATAAGTCTGGTAAGTTTAAATTAGAAAATAGTAAGAGATTTAATTGCAAGAAGATCAAAAAGAAAAAAAAATGCAACAGCATCACCAAATCAGGTGCATTAGCAAAAGAAATCTGCCCTGTGGCATGCAAATTTGAAGGCTGTTAGGTAATTTGATATAGGTAAAGTTCTGATCAACTTTCAGTCCTCAACATCACTAACAAGCAACATTAACAAAAACAAATTACAGTAAACAACTGAAAATCAAATATGTAACGTATTAACAAAGTAAAAAAAACATCAACAATAGTGATAGAATACGTGAAGCATTGAGAGAGATACAAACACAAGGATCTGCGAGACAATCTTGAGGAGAAAGGTACAATGCAATTTATATTTATATCTATATTACATATTATATATACATACATGGGACAAAGAAGATACACTGGCTGTGTTGCCCAGCCCGTCCATTGTGACGCAAAATAAAAACAAAATAAAGATAAATTATTATAATTATTGATCAATGATCAATAATGTATTTAGAATAACAGTGTGCTGTATATTTCATCTTCAAACATCATCTCATAACGTTGTACAGATTTTCAGTAACAGAAATAATGATTATTGTGTCTACTGTTCTCAAAGAACCTGTACGTAGACTAGGGAGAGAAAGTATTGTGTATTGTATTATGAAGGACTTGGTGGTCGTCAGAATCGAATTGCTCCAATCAATTGCTGATTGATTGGTCATAGTTTACCTTTCTTCTTCTTCGTCTAGAGCTAGCTAGCAGATTGAGTTCCGAGAAAAAAAGATACAAGCAGCACACAAGGACTTAAAATGGATATGTGGTTGGGATGGCAAACCAATGCCCTTATCGGGTAGGACAGGTAGGAACAATCGAGATGAGAGTACAGTAGTCGACGTCGTAGTTGTGTTCTATACTGTGAACGCGGCTTCGCAAAAAGATCTACTAGTCCTGCACAAAAAGATTTCACAATGTGAGGAATTCTTGACTGAATGAAATGTTCGCCTTTCGGGATGGACGGTAAAGCATTTATTTCTTTGGATTTTATTATTATCAGCGACGATGATTGATTGATTAATTGATTGAATCATATATTCATTCATTCATTCACACTTCTAGAAAATTCTCGGAGTTGTTTCTATGAACTACAACAAAATAGGTTAGAACACGACGCAACAGTATTGCAGTCATCCATGATGTCGGCCATAAGCACATTATGGAGAGCAAATATTATTTTGGGGGGGGGGGGGGCACGTAAAACCGTGGAAAAAAATCCCAAACCGGAGATGAAGGAAGGGACAAAAGTTCGATATTTTGTATCTTTGATATTAGATAGTACTCATTGTACATGTACTTCTATAGTCCTTTGCACTTTTGCTACAGTATCAAAGTTTCTGTTTTCTTTTTCTTCCTTTTCTTCATTTACAACAAAGATGTTGTTTCCATTGCTGGTTTTGACGTTGCCACATTATTGGACTGTTGTTGGACGACAATTATCGATCCATTTTTGTTATCCGTATTTTCATTATCGTCATCATCTTGATATAAAATCTTATCTTGTATTTTATACCAATCACTACATACAAAGACTAAAATTAATGTTCCATTAATACCAATGTATGATATATTCATCCAAAACCATGCATCATTCAAGGAACCATTATCTTTTACAATTGTTGTATAATATATAATTGGCATACCAAAACACCATAACCAAAATACATTAATAACACCTAGGTCCCATTGTTTACCTAATCCACTATTATATTAATACAGCAGTATATAGCAGTATATAGCAGATAGTATTAGTGTGAGAGAGATTGTACGAAACGAGACAAAGTCTGCGAGAAGAAGAAGAGAGAGAGAGAGAGTACAAGAAGGATGACGTGACAGTAAAATAGAAGGCTATGCTTTTAGCTTACCTAGAAATACCAGCCAATAAACCAAATAATGCAATATTCAAATTATAGAATGATACTAATGGCCAAATCTCTTCTGCTAAGTCATATACTGCCTTATCAGTACCAGAATCATCATTATTAACAAAAATTGTTATAAAGAATGATCTGAAGACATAAAGAAGAATTGCAACGAAACCAAATAATATAACACTAATGCTAGTAACAATAATTGCAATATATTGTGTTCGACGGACACTACTGGGTAGTGAAATACCCATTCTAACGGCGACTAGAATAAAACAGATCAAAGAATGAGAGAAAGAGGAGGAATAATTGAGAGTGAGAGAGAGAGAGCAATAACTACAAGACGAAGACAATAGACACCAAGAACAAGTGAAAATATGCATATGGCAAGCATATTATAACATACGTACGTGCAATACCAAATGCAATAGGAATCGTTGATACATTCATAACAATTTGGTTTGGTATAGTATGAACGGACATAGCAATAATACCAAGTTTACCAACAATTAAACCTAATGCTTCCCAAAATACCCATTCTGATTGTGCAATAACACCACCTAATCCTAAAGAAACAAATAACTTGAGATTAACAGTATCAAACATTGATTTTCTAATTAATGATTTATAACCACCATCTTCTTCAATTGGCCATGTTCTTTTATCATGTGGTTTTTTATAACATACATATCCCAACAGGAACATTGCTTGACATATCCAATTTATAACATATGCAATTGCTGTACCAATAAATCCCCACCAATGACAACATAGATGTAATGTTGGTGCAATTAATACTGTACTTAATAAACTAACAATAATAACAGGTTTCATTATACGCTGCACCGTACAAAATTTACATAATGAACCATATAAAATCGAGAAAGGTAATGACCAAACAAATATATTATACCACTCGTTCGCAAAATTGGATGCTTCTTCATCTTCACCTAATGCAATTAGAATATCCTTTAAATACATAATCAAAATAATATTGATTGGTACTAGTAATAATACAGAACATATTACACCACGTATAGCTAAATAACCAACTTCATTATACTCACCTTTCCCTAATGCTTGTGGACTTAATGTATCAATTGCACCAAATAATCCTGTTACTAATGTTTGTGTACACAAATTTCCCATTAAATTTGCTAATGTAAATGCACTATTATAAAACGAATGGTTTTAAATATATAGTGAGCAAATGAAATAAAAGGGAGAGAAAGAGAGGAAAATAATGTGTTAGAAAAAAAAGGGAATGGAATCAAGCAGACGAGGAAGAGAGAGAGAGATTAACATGTCGACGGCAACGTAACGTTACGTTTTACAATACAATTTAATTTAATTTAATTTAATTTAATTTAATTTAATTTAGCACTACGTACCTTAAATAAACAGGACCATATAATCGTCCAACATAGGATGCTGTTATCAATGGACTCATTGCGAAACCTAAATACATTAATGCAGTGGTTGCTGCTAATTCTAAAAATAATGTAAGTTCATGTACAAAATCTGTACTCTCAAATTTTGATTTACGTATTTCAGATTCATCTAATGCTTTAATTTCATGTGTTTGATTCCAATATACACAACCCATTGCTTCAATGTTTTGTACACACATTGATGGCCGTCCGCCACCGTCCATTTGTCGTAATAGTTGACGGCGGCCTACACTTGTTAAAGACGAGGAGTTTCTGTTAGAATTACGAGAAGATGCATTCATCATCGGTTTTGTTGTTGTTGGTGGTGGTGGTGGTGAAGACATCGTAGTCATTATGGATGCTATCTTTGGTATTTCGATTACCGATTGCCAATTCAATTCGATTGATTCGACTATGCGATTGATTTAAAAATAGGGCGAATTTTCTAAGTGGTAACTATAGTAGCGATGCGTAATGATTGGTTTCAATTACCGTATAGATTTGGAAAAGTAATCTTAATACGAACACTACAGAGTAATAAGAGACTCTGATCTCTATAATACGCTGTGACGACTGACTCGTCTTGGCATCGGCGGAAGCAGAGGCGTTGGCAATGATATGAAGATACTGTTAAAGAGATAAAAGAGAAAGAATAATTCAAATTGAGATTCTCCGTGAATAGCAGCAATCACTACTAGTGATGTACATCTGACCCCTGCTTGTTGACGACACGCCTGATGTTCGCTATTCTTGCTAGATTTTCGCTGCTTTTCGTTGTCGTCTGTAAGTTTTGCATACGAGGTCGTATCTTTTCGTTGAGAGGTCGATGTGAGATAAATCTTTATGTTCTTGTTCTATGGTGCCGCTACTCGCGTTAACAAAACATACTGGTACCAGTAAGTTATTGTGTATTTGTTATCATATCCACTAACGAATATAAAAACAAAATCATGTCAATATAAAAACTAAATAATGCCCGAATTTTACTAGTATTAGTTAGTCTAGTATATTAACAACTTTAGCATCAAGTATATAGACCTAAAAAGTCATTTTTTGGACAATTGACCTGTTGGATGACAAAAAAAAATATTCCTTAGTCTTGCAAGCCTACTGGTATCTCACAATGTAGGCTCACACACTACACAGCACACACCAGTTTTTTATGAGATATCTTGTTCAGGACACAAAGCAGGGTAGAACTTTCAAGAAAATGCTTCTTTTTTGTCAGGGAAAGTTTCTCTACCTTACCATGTGTATAAAAATAATGGTTCCAAAATATGTTGTAGGCGCTCCTTCAGTTCATGCACACATTCCTTTACAATGACTAGCCTTTAACGCACTATATTACTACTTAATTCGTTTCAGCTATTATTTTTGCTTGAAAGGTTTTTTTCGGAAAATAAAATAATGGAACCCATGGTATGTTTAATCTTTAATTGTCTGCAGGAAAATATTGGTGAACAGGGCTTTACTTTCTTTGTCAAGGGCAGAAAACCGATTCACTAAAAATAATTTTGCACAAGGTGTAGCATGTGAACCAGAGGCCCTAATAGTTGCGGCTTTAGGTGGGCTAGTTTATTTTATGAGTATTTGTATGGAAATACCTGTCAAAATTGGTGTGGAAGCATTTTTCAACCAACAGTGACTATTTTAATTACCGTCCTCAATTTGCTTTTTATGAGATATTTTTGAAAACAGGGGTAAACTGCAATTACATCCAAAAAAATGGTGGGTTGGGATGACGATGCGTTCCATTCACAAGTTATATGTCCTAGTGAGGACAGTGAATCAATTATATGTTCTTATTTACCTTGTGGTATGTGTAAATAAAGATAACAAATGTGTTCTGGGCCACAATCTTACTGTGTAGTGTGGGATGGGGTGATTCTTTCTTATTTAATATATGGAAATGACAGTAACAAATACAAGCTGTATTACTTTATCCTAACAAAAGTAGTCTGGAATTGGTTGGATGGTATTTAAATGCAGCAGATGCAGATACCAGCCAGCAGATATGGGTATGTTTTGAAATAATGAACAACAAAAAATCTCATATGAAAGAGTTGCAGAGGACAACACCAGATAGGTTGGGTGCAAAATCATCCATATAGTGTACTAGAACATTGTGTGCACCTCCTACAACTTTTCTGTTCCTGTGATTGAGGAATAAGATTCGTTTTGCTGTTGATGCACACACACAAACAACCTGATTTTTGACCAGAAATGAACAACAAAATATCTCATCTGAAGAACAACTTGAATGTACACGCGCACACAGTATCGTGACATAGCGATGGTTGTGCAAACCTCCAGTACATACTCCTGTACATATTTTCTTACATATTTTCTTGTGTGGAAATCGAATAGATTGACGCTGTAGTCATGAGTGGAGAATGAGCAACACATACATCTACAAGTACAAAGTACCACTCTACTAGCAGTAGGTACAAACATTACCTTAAAATGATGTGGGTTGCCTGTGTATGATATTATGTTTGTGTATTGTACACTAGATTCAATATACGCACTACATGCATACTTACATACCTTAGAGTCCTATGTAGTCCTTCTGAACCAAATTCTAGAGTACTCTCATCTATATCTTAAGATTAAAGTAGTGATGATTACTAGCAGGACCTTATATTTTCCCTTTTGAAATACTATGTAAGTGCGTGCTTTTACCACCTTTGGGGCATAGCCTACCTCTAGTAGTGCTGATATATTATTGTTAAGCACGCGAAACTTGCACATTTAGGAACGATGTTCAAGATAGCACAATAGCGACAACAACATAAGAACCCAACAATGGGTAGTAATAGAACGAAAGCTAGTGCAATTATCATAGAAGATCTGATACGATGCAATGAACACGGTAAAAGAAACGATACAGAAATATTATTGTCTTGTGTGTAATGCTATAATTTAATTTAAGGTATAAAAATAAATGTAATGATAATGTAGTCCTGTTGCTGCTGCAAGATATAGTTTGGAAACCCATGCCGATCTATACAGGTCACTCACGACGAGAGATTACGAGATGAGGTGACAGAATAATATTCGCAGTAATAATTTGTTGTTATTCTTTATTTATGTTGTTCTTGTTTGTTGTTTTAGAAGAATATGTCTTCTTCTTCATCATCGATACCATCAAAGTAATCACCAATACTTCCTGGCATAAAGGCTGAGTCACGTTTACCTGTGGCGGCAGTAGTGTCAATAGCGGATACTTGTGCTTGTGTCGCCATATCCATCGGTGGTAATACCGCTTCTGCTGCAGCTGATTCCATCATTAAATCCATCATACTCTTGGATGCATTTGGGTTTTTAGAAACTTTCACTAATGCTTCTAACAACTCTTCAACTTCATTAACATCTTGTAGATAATTCGCAGCAGCAGATGGTTTCTTCCCGACCGTACACGTAAAACATTCCAAATCACCGCTAATATTAGCGTCGCATGCCGAAACGTCCACTAATGTCACCTTCGTCGGAAGTTCACTTGATCGTCCACCCTGGGCACGATGTCCAATTTGACGCATCACGCTCAACATCGGCTCATCGCAATGATCGTCACCCAAAACTAATGCAAAATCATACGAGCATTACTACCAGGTGAAACAAATTTGTCAAAGTTGCGAATCACTTTCTGAGCAAACACACCTTTGTTGACACCTTTGGGACGAACTTCAACAAATCCACCTTCTTCCATTCCTCCATGAAGAATATCGATAGGATATGATCGTAATACATTCGATAAATGATCTTCTAATTCTCTTGCTTGTAAATATCCAAATTCCAAATCAGCATCCCGATATTGCCATAGAACTTTCATTTCTGTTTCTTCTATATATGAACCGTGTGTACGACTTGCGTATACTTCCATAATACTCATAGCAATCACCCGCCATGAACTGTCCGCAATCGGGACAAGCGTATCCCAATGTCGTTTATGCTTCTTATGTTTTTTGGAACCGTGAGAGGAAGACGAATGAGACGACGACGGTACCATGCCACCGCCACCATCACTGGTAGTAAACGGCGAGGATAAGAACCCACCGGTGGTACCACTACTACGATTACCATCCTTCACTGTTTCAGGCCATGAAATATACATTCCATGTTCTGCTGCTAAACCTAAATTCGGGATATGTCCTAATGTCGTGATGAGGGAATGTCGTTCTTTTCCTGAAACAACAAACACTGTATTCTTCTTGTCTTTACATAATTCTTGAATAGTATTAATCATTTCTGCTGTTGGTTCCGAATGATGACTCCTAGTTTTGACCATACGAAAACGTGATAGATTATCAAGATTTTCGTTTGAGGTGATAGTACCACCATAATCAAAAAGGATTAATCTCCGAGAGGAAATCTTGTAGGCTTTAGCAACAGCTTTAAATTCAAGACCGTCAAAGCCAGAATCCATACCCAACAAACGAAAACCTAGTCCTATCCAGCACCAGAATATTGTACAGGATTCACACTCTTGTGTACGCCCTTCAAATCGAGCATTACCGCTAATGCCCAACGTTGAGTTGTTACACGAGTTACAAATTCTGATGCGCATGTAACACGTTTCAATCGTTCCTCGTCACTCATTGTTAATGCTTGCTTAAAAGCGAAAGCAATCTCAGAAATCTTCCATGGATTAACGTGGAGTGCTCCACGCATAACACGCGTACAACTCGCAAATTCACTTAAAATCACGAGACCACGACGGCGACCATCCTTTTGACCCTCCGGGGTCAATGCATCTTGATGTACAATTGTGAATTCTAATGGGATTAGGTTCAGTCCATCACGGATCGGGGTTACCAATACTACGTCACTTGCTTTCATTAACGCCAACCGTTGTTGAAGACGCATTTGCCAATCGGGTGCCTCTTGAAAGATTACCGTCCCTGGGTACAAATTATTAATCCGATGTACCATTTCAGTTACTTCATCTCGAGTTTTGATGTAATCGTCACCACGTTCCCATGCCGTGATACCAACTTGAATTAATACTAGTTTACCAATCCATTCTGGACATCTCTTCAAGAATCGTTCCATTGCTAATATTTTCAGCGGAATTCCTTTCAAACTTTCAAGTCGATCAATACTACAAAAAATTGTTTTACCAGGATGACGTTGTCGTATGGCAATTGCTTCACGTAAAACACTATCATGTTTTAAAATTTGATGCAGAACGGGTGGTTCAATCCCAGCATGAATGGACGTAACAGCAACATGACGACCATTTGTATCAATTGCTAAACTGTACCCACCATTACCGGATGCATCAGGGATCATACCATAATTAAGACCTAGTAATCGACGACAGCATGTCAAGAAATGACGTGCATATTCAAATAAATGAAATCCAACTTGATCGGCATTTAACATACCTCTTAATAAATCTTCACGGCACCACAATGTTCTAAAAATTTCTGACGATGGGAATGGCGTATGAAGAAATAAACCAATTTTGGCCATACTAATCCTACGTGTTAGGTATGATGGTAGAATCAATAAATGAAAACCATGTATCCAAACTAAATCACCTTCGTTGAAACATTGGACAACAACTTCACTAAATTTACGATTCACTTGATTGTACGCGCTCCATAATTTCTTCTCACGTCCACGTCCACCATGGATCGGACCATGTTGAACATCGTCACGGCACAATTCTGAAAATTGTCCACCATCTTGTGCAGTGGAAGACTCTCGAGCAGTAGCAGTAGCAACTGCCTGTTCGTCGTCTTCTTTCTTATGAGATGCATAAACACCTGTGCTATTATGTAATATTGGCCATAAAATGCCCTTGCAGAAACCATTGTACCTGTTTTGTGATGATTCGTACGTGGTGGAGAATAATACAGGCACATCGATGTGCGATTTTATATGGCGGAGGAAAGAAAAAAAGAAAAACGGTATGTGAGCGCATCATTATTGCAGGCAGCGGTACAGTTTATATTGTATACCAATGGTAAGAAAAGTAATAGACTTACATTTCACCAAAAATCAATGGATCAATCCATACGGGAACACATTGAAATGGTCTGAGACATTCTTCTACTAAATATCGTTCACTAATCGGTACACCATATTCTTCACTTGTTGTCGACGATGGTTGTTCCTGTCCATCTTGACCAGCACCAGCACCAGCACCACCACCACCAGTATTACCTTGTCCATAATTACCATGCCAACCTTTCCATTTCACAACACCCACACGTGTTACTCTTAAATGAGTTTGCATACTCAGCAATGCTTCGTAATCCCAATCTGCAGTCCATTTGGCTTGTGTGGATGTTTCACATCGATGTACAACAACTGGTAGGAAAGCACTAACAACCACTAATCCATCCGTTGAATTTAAATGAACTTGTTCACCGGAAGCTTGTCTTTTATGATGTTTTGAGTTTGATGATACAGATTCATTCATTGGTGGTGGTGGTGGTGGTGCAAAACCCACCGATTTCTTTCTCGATTTACCTCCTCCTGCTTCTAATGATGCTCCTCCTAATGCTGCTGCTGCTGATTCTGCTGCATCATTATCATTATCACTACCACCAAGACCACAAGCACCACTACCTTCTACACCAATATAGTGACTTTTATCACCAGATATTCTTTTATGATATATATCAGGACGTTGTCCACGACGTTTCCCTAATACATCATTCACAACGTATGTTTCACCGGCAGCTAAAATCGTAATGGTAACGAATGATAATTTAATTTTGGAGTATCGACATTATCTACATCCATATCATCATCCACATCAACATCATTATTAGATGCTGTGTTGTTTGTTATTGATGATGTTCGATTAGCAGATGTATTAGTGGTTGTTGTAGTATCTTCAGTAGAGGGAATATAATTTTCATCGGAATCTTCTTCCCAACGATGGAATACACCAGCTCTAAAAACTGCATACCTATATCTAAAATCTTTACTACTACTGGATTGCACTTTATTTGCAAATAAAGTACGTCCTGTTCCACCACCACCAGCAGCACCAGCAGGTGATAAGGGTGATGCTTTCTTTTGTATCTTTAGCACCGGCATAGGTAAAGATGATAGTGTACTATACCATGGATATTCAGTTGCAGTCGTATACAATGGAATCATCTATTGTTGTTGTTGTTGTTGTTGTTTTTAAAATTATTAGTAGTTTGTGGGGGAAAAGGCAAGTGAATAAATAAATAAATAAATAAGTGAGTGAGTGAGTCTCTCTGAGTTATTACTACGTCTCTGATAAAACATTCCGACGGAATAGAGAAGAAGATGAAAGAAAAGAAAATGAAACGAGAAGTCTCTCTGAGTTATTACTACGTCTCTGATAAAACATTCCGACGGAATAGAGAAGAAGATGAAAGAAAAGAAAATGAAACGAGAAAGAGAGATTACTGATAATGATCTGATGATGGAGTGGAGCGTGGCAACTGGATGGATTGTTTCGATTCCGATTCTGTGTCCGTGTGTGTGTATGATTGAAGGACGTCAATCTTTTTGTGTTTGTTGCGCATTTTACTTCTTTATTCTTTCGTTTTTCGTGACAGAGACAAGCGTTGAAGTTGATTGATCTCGACGGTAAAGTGGGTCGAGTCGATCAAAAGTTTTGAAATGCATTGTTTCTTCTTCTTCTTCTACATCTTCTCCTATCAATTTCATCCATCGTGACAAACGGCATCGTCATCGTCAACATTATCATTATCAGCTGTCTCCATCTCTCTATCTCTCTCTCTCTTCCATTTCGAAAGATCAAAATCAAAGATCAAAGATCAAAGTCAAACTCTAATTCTAAAACACAACACAAAGACACGATATCTTGTTCCTTCTCTTTCTCTCTCTTTCTCTTATCTCTATTTTGGTTCTTCATCCTTCCAGTAGTAGAGAAACGTTACGTACCTTATGTCTATTGGTGGGTGAGGGTGGTTGTAATAATAATTGTGCTATTGTAACTGGATTCATAGCAGCATCTTCATATTCTTCCAGTGGTGTTAAATACACATCCTCGCCATGTCCTAATCGTTCACATCGGACTTTAAAATGAACCGAGGCAATATTCGATGTACTTGTCATGGGTACTGTGCCAACCGTACTTGTGGCAGAGGATTGTCGTGGTGGTGGTTGTGCTGAAGAAGAAGAAGACGAATCAGCAGTATTAGTAGTATTCATGGCAGCACTCATACTGAATTATTTGTTTATATATTTATTTATATATATTGTGGTAGAAGATATGGTTTGAAGAGAGACAAAGAGATTGATAGTGCGGGGGGGGGAGGGGGCTGTATTACTCTCAATAGGTAGCAAGCAGAGAGGTAAGTCAAGTCAATAGCGATGTTCGTTCAATCGATCAATTGATGGGTCGTAACAAAGAATTCTATATCTTGATTGTATTTCTTGAGGGTTGAAAATAGAGCGAGTGTTGCTTGCGCTAACATAATAGCGTATGAAGATGCCTCTACTAGCTCCTCTACTAGTAGTATTTGTTGACGCTTCAAAAACAACGTGCAATACGTCACATAAACTTGTACAGTAATAATACAGTAGTAACAATCTACTGTAGGACCTCAAAGAAGTGGCGTCATGCATGTGAAAGAAGGAAAAGATTTCTATTGCGTCAATCACTAGGCGTGCGTGTGTGCGAAGAACATCTCGTCTGTCCGCCGCTGTCCCTTTTTCTTTCATCGTAGCATGACATCATTATTACAGTATCATCAGTATCATCATCGCGCAGTACATTGCAGTACCTTGTATGTACATTACATTGTGCGCGATAATTTTTGGATGACAGAAATAGTCTCTCACAAAACGTAGAACAAGTACAGAACAAAGGTTGTTTGTTGTACAGTAATGACTTTGCGTTTGTTTGGCGCCATTTTTTGTTTTGTTTTGTTCTGTGTGACGACCAACACAACGACGTAAATTATTGTCCGTAAACATGCCGTTCGGCATATGTTGTTTGAAATCGAATATCAAAGTTTTTGTGTTGTATGTTGTAGCTAACCAAATATGCGCGTCAAAGCAACATTATTTTAAAACTTGAAAAAGAAAAGAAAATGCCAAATTCAGAGAGGTAACTTAAGATATGAGAGCACTGAAACAAGAGAAACCGGCAATAAATCTTTAACCTTCAAGAAAAAACACACCACTAGTGCGCATTAATCTAGTCGTGTAGAAAAGTGGAACAAATAGAAGAGAGAGTGAGAGACAGCAGCCAGTTACTGATGGATGAGGAAAGAGAGAGAGAGAAGTGGGGTGTGTGTGTGTGTGATTCGGTAATAGGAATAGAAAACGATATTGAACGACAGCTGATATGACCAAACTAAAATAGGAACGAAGACAAGTGATGCATCAATTCTTGATAACGATGACGATGCTGACGATGATGATGGGAAGAATCCACAACAACAACAGCGTCAATGTCCAGTCGGAATTGATCGTTTAAGGTATCAATATGGCACAGTATCACAGCAGCAGCAGCAGCAGCAGCAGCAGCAAGAAATAGTTCCATCGATGGTATCGTCAAATGACGGTGGCAATAATGGCGACGGCAAAGTCAATGGCAACGACGAGAAACTTACTGGCAGCATGCAGCAGCGATGACGATGATTATTTTGTTGGAGGTGATTTCAGAAAAGTAGAATTGAAATCGAAAAAGACATCGAAAATAATGAAGACGATGCCTCCTCCAACTCCACCTACTATTCGGTTCCTTCTTTTCTGGAAGAAAATCTTGCACAACAACAACAACAACAATCGTAAAAGAATTCCAGAATACACTTGCAATTAAATTGGGACATGGGAGTGTAGGTTCGAAACGTTGGGGACATATATAAAAATATTACGATGAAGAATGGGTTTAATATCAATTGAATTGTTGTTATTGCTACTGTATTTCTCTGGTTCATTTTACTATGGCTGTTTTTTAATAATTATATATAACGAATCAGAAAAAAATCATTTCTGTCTTCTTGAAAGATATTCTATACATAGTAGAAAAAATACAGGTAGTGTCACTAGAAGAAACTGACTTGATTAGTCCATCTCCACGCTCAAGCCAACAGAACAGAGCGGAATCCTAGCAAAACTACGTATCTACTATATAAAGAGTAAAGTAGCAAAATATTTCTAAATCCAACTATATTAAATACAGATATTATTTGTGTATGGACTTACGTACGTGTACGCTTATGAAGATGAAATCAAAGTTAAAGTAGAAACGAATAAGCTTCTCACAACTGTAGTCTTTCGTTGTCTTCGTTCCTTCCTTTTACCGTTGAGTATAATCGAAATCAATCAACGTGTTCTCAATCTCTCGCGATGTGGGGCTAAGACCCGCCCGAATTTTTTCGTCGAACTTTTCTTACTTTTTAATCGTGGCACATACAAGCAAACGACCAATTCATTACTCGTACCGTGCGTTGAGGTGGTTTGCGGAAATGCGTGACTGGAAACACAGTTGTGTGACGCAAAAAGTTAATGAAGGTGGTGGTGATGATGCTCTTACCATGTAGTCGACGACATTTTCATAAATTTGAAGAAATTTACTTGCTAGCTATCTGCTCTTGAATGCATCGTATCATCATGATTTGTTCCAACCTTGCCATTGAAATATGCACTGCGTACAAAGAAACAATCCATACCATAGTAAATATTATGCATGGGGATATACACAGAGGAAATATTATGCTGGAACAATATCATCAATCGCAAAACAAGTGTACCAAAAATGCTTCAATACGTCCAAATTCGTCCTCTGTTAAGGCCGTATTGCAACGGAGTAGAAGCGATGTCGGGGAAACCAATTCAATTGTCAAATCTATTAGAAAGCCACTCAAATCTTGTCTAAAAAAAGTTAACAGTGACAACCAGTTATTGGAAAAGTCGCATATTACATTCACTAAGCTTGTGAAAGTGCATTATGTTCCATCACTACTTAATCTAAGTGAAAGTCACATGCGGCGACTATGGTTCCAAGAGAAAGATTATGATATGATCAAACTGAATGTTCATCATCTGATTCAAAATGTTAGAAATGATAGCACCAGAAAGAACGACGACAGCGTCAGAGGATTAGAACGGTATTTTGAAAAAGATGCGATCAAAAAAATGCAAGTAATTGCTATGGCCGCAGTGCTGGGTGAGCAAGCAGAACAATTGCGTATAGGACGATCGGACCCTATAAAAATATCAGAGGTTTGTAGACTGCATACTTGGCGGAGTATATTTGATGCCACAAAACGCGGGCAGTTCGACGAAACTTCAAAAAAATAAGCATCCAACAGATGGTTAATAAGGTAATAAAATTGTTATCATTTTATTTGAATTAGTTTCCTCTACTTTTAATTTAATAGTCTCCATTGATGGAATTGTGATTATCGTAGACAATGGAAAAAAAGTTGAAGGAAGCCTTTATATTTTTAGTGTATCGGCGCTCTCTATTCTATCCACCATGTGCTTCCGTATACCGAACGTATAGTGTGTATTCGGGACATCTAGATAAGATCTATCGAATACGTTCGCTCAATTCTATGTGGTTCCGATGTTGCTTCCACTATTAACTATACTATAGTTATTCTATGTTTATACCTGGCGACTAATACGGTAGCTCTGAGAAGACCCTTTGTTTCGCTATTGTCAACGATACAAACTATGTACCAATTTCAGGAAGAATGATCGATCGTACAACTGGCGAATTCTTCATTCAACGACGCGGAAGCCAAAATAAAAATATTTATGCTATTACACGGCCGTACTTCATGTAATTCATGCACTTCTAGTGTGAACACTAAGTAAATCATCACACTATCGACGAATGAAATTAATCGTGCCACGAACCGCTACGAACTGTGGTGTTTCGCACGATGCCTTTCATCTTTATTTTTTCCGCCACGACTCAGAATCCAAAATTTAACGATAAATCTACTACAGATCTTTTATAAAGTAAGTACGGTACAGTATTACGGAATGATACAGTATCGTATCGTCATCTTCTCACTGAACAATTTATAATGTTCTCACAATTTGCAATTCACAAACAACAAACTACAAACAACAAACGCAAAAGTATAAACTTATGATGGATAACGCATTCTTTGATTATATCTCCTCATCGGCTTTATCGCTCGTTGTTTCAGGAAATACTGGGATATCACCATTCTTGACACTATTTGTTTTGGGTTTAGTGGAAATGGGAAATCCATCACTACTTAACATGGGTGAAACGATGGAAGTTATGTTAGCATCGTGGTGGTCCATTGGTATTCTTGGTATTTGACGGTGGGTGAAACTGTTGGAAAATGTATCCCAGCAATCGATGAAATAATCGATTCTGCTGAGGTATTTGTCGTTCCTGTTATTAGTGTATTAGCATCACTTGCAACTTTGGATTGTTACCGGTACCTGGTGGATCATCAATCGCTGATGCTGCAGGGCAAGGACAAAGTCTTGATGTATTGGGTATGCTTGGTGATAGTGGTGGGATTTTAGATTACTACAAGAAGATGATACAGTAGTTGCAGCAATTGTTGAAGATGAAAGCAATGATTTTGGTGAAGGGTTTATTACATTTACAAAGGTAGTTTTGGTCATTGTTGGTATCGGTTTGTCATTATGATTCATTTCTTTAAGATGATACTCCGTGTGTCATCTTTGATGTGTTCTGGAGGATGCTGTCAACCGTGTATTACAATCATGGAATTTTCATTGGTTATATTTGGGATCGTGCTCTCAATCTTAGCACCAGCATTTGCTATCGTTGCGTGTATCGTATTATTGATAGCAGCGGGATGGGTAATTAAAGTGAAATTTTGTAAAAAGAAAGACGATGATGACAGTACTGATGGGGATAGTAAAAACACGAAGCAAGCAGGCGTAGACAATGATGACAATACTGATGGGGATATTAAAAACACGAAGCAAGCAGGCGTAAACAATGACGTCGAAAACCAACATACACCAGCAAAAACCAAAAGAAACACTTCTATCACGGCAGCTGCACCTATTGAGACGACAGCCGAATTTGTAGATATCTCGTCCCTTCCTCCACCAATCGCACCTCACATCACAATGAAATAGCTAAACCCGATTTGGAAGCAACGACGTATTAGTACTACTAGTAATGAATTAATCAAGTCGTTGTCATGAAGTGATGAGGACAAGTAGCTGGTGTCCCTTTTAATAATTTATCTTTTGATAGTATATTATTTGATGATACTGTACTAATTCTTCTTACTTCATCAGTTCCTTTATCCCAATCAGTCTCTACTACAACATCGCTGCTGATGTTGTCTCCCTCTTGCTGCCGTTTTTTTTGCTGTGACGTTCGTGTTCAACTTGTTGTTGCATCCGACGTTCTAATTTCTGTTGACGATGACGTTCATATTCAAGTTGTTGCTGCTGCCAATTCAATTGTGATTGCTGTTGTTCTGTAAGTATCTTTCCTTCCAATACTTTCCGTACATCTCTGTCATCTTCTTCGTGTAACCGTGCTTTTCTTCGTTTCGCTTGATGTTCATTAAGTCCGATACTATTATCTTGACTGCTGGACGTCATAGCAGAATTACGTTTACGTTTTTCATCATGACATTGAGCTTCTTGATAAAGCAAACTTCCATCACGATGATAATGTTTGGTGGGTTTTGGTAACCACAATTTCGGTTTCGATTTATGCACATTTAATATCAACGACTTTAGTCTCGATTTTTCTAGATCATATTGTTCCTTTGCGTGCTTCATAAGAAGGTATTGTTGTTGAAATCCTTCTTTAGTTGATTGGATTTTCGATTCTTCAATCGTAATCCGTTTTAGTTTTTGTTCCTGTTCGTTTTGCTTTTAGTAAGAAATTGTACCTCTTCTTTTGTTTCACACAAGTGTTCGCGGTGACGTTGTGGCGATTGCATCTGCTGATGCTGCATCTGCTGCTGTTGCTGCTGTAACGATTGTGACTGCGATTGATTCTGCATCTGCATCTGCGATTGCTGTTGCTGTTGCTGTTGTGCAGTTTTGATCAATAATCTTGCAACTAATTCTTGCTTCTGTTGATGTTGATATTGATGTTCTTGATGTTGATGTTCTTGAAGCTGCTGTTGATACTGCTGTTGTTGTTGTTGCTGCTGCTGCACATTACCAATCAACATCCTTGCAACTAATTTTTTATGGACTTGCTGTTGTACATGCTGGACTTGCTGCTGCTGCTCTTGTTCATTTCGCAAAATCCTCGCGACTAATACTTGTTTCTGATTTCGTTGTTCCTCTTGCTGCTGATAATGTGGTTGACGTGATTTTACCATTGCAATTTTCAATAACGGTTCTTGTTGTTGAATAGGCTGATGCCATTCAACTGCTGCTGCTGTTCTTGGATTTCCTTCGCCTGTTTTCTTTGTGTTCATCTTCCTTCTTCTTCGAACTAGAAGATGATGATTTTGATCTATTATTATGACGTTTACGTTCCATAATAACAACTAAATCTTCTGAAATTTGTCTGTGTTCTTGACGTAATGCCTGCTCGATTTTATCACTACGACTCTTCTCGTCCTCGTCGCTCGAATTATCATCTACTGTCGATGCTTTGTTACGACGATTACGTGATTGGTAACGATTTGTCAATTCAATTGCAATTTCTTCTTGCTGTGCTTGAAGCATCACTATATACTGCTGATGTTGCTGTTCTTTAGGATCATTGGAGGCAGCAATAACAAGTTGCTGTTGCTGTTGTTGCTCTTGCTCTTGCTGTTTCATTTGTCCATCTAACCGTATCGCCTGTTGTGTGATGGTGATATCGGGTTGTGCTACGGCAATATCATCCGGCGAGGACGACATGGAGGCGGTGTTTACTACAGGATTTGTTGCTTCCATCGTCGTTGCTGCTGACTTATATAGGGTAGTATTGCAGAGTTACAGTTTTTGTTATAGGTACGACTTGATTTTTGATTGAGGAGTGTACAATACAATTTGATAAAATGGAAAGTGCAATTTAGGTAGTGGGAAAATGAAAATGGTGTACAGTACTGCCTAGCTAGTATGCAATATATTTTGATTTTTTTTTCGATGTTCTTTCTCAACTACACTCCTCCTTTGAAGTATTGTATTGTTGCATGCAATATGGTCCAGATCCACAATATAGTTTATAACTAGATCAAACACAAGTTTGTTCTAGAATGAAAAGTGTTTACCCTATCCTTTTTCAATTTTAAGCTACTAAAAAATGTTTCAATAAAGGTGTTGCTCTCATTTGCATTGCATTGCAAACGATAAATACCGGTAGTCAACCCAATTCAAAACAAATCAACCGTTAGGGTTGGACTCGCCTGGCGATGAGTGTGGGTCTTTGGTTTCGTTTTGTTCTTTTTTTGAACTTGTGATATCGTGGTAGCGTGAAAAGATGTCGTACTACTGTATATTAGACCTAGTATCAATACCGTATCAATGAGATTGATAAAAATTGATCAACTTACGTCACTGGTAGCGTGAAAAATTAGCGAAATCACTAAGTATTTCTATTTTAGATAACGTTAGCGCGTACAAAACTTTGGCTTTCTTTTGATATACCGGTAGAGAGTCGACTCTCTCATACTTGGCACTACAGCTGGGGTGCAAGCAAAAAAGCTCATTATTATTATTTTATTGGCAAGTGGTTCAACGGAAGATCGACGACGAGGAACTTTCTTTTGGTGGTGTGCGTACTGTACAAATCTTTCAACGGAAGACTGACTCATTCGACTCAAACCGCGTAAAGTGTGATTGAATATCTTAAAATCAATAATTCATTGTAGTCGTCTTTCCGTAACCCGTCTTCGTATATTATTGCGCGGGAGAACCCGGATATTTTGTAATTTCACTCACGACGTGTTCGCGCGCAATTCATTTTAAAACAAATCTATCTATTCTTATTGCACATCATCTCATCGATCAATTCATCACGATTCACAATTCACAATTCACTTCCCAAGAACAGACGCTAACATACACGCACAACAACTCACAATCAGAATCAGAATCACGTGAATAGATGCTGCCTCAAGAATTAGGAACAGCGATCTCCTTTTGTCTCCCTAGAATAACAGAAGTTTCCTTACCAGAAAAATAAAAGTTGCTGTCCGGACGAAACTACGAGACAACTGATATTATCCATCTTCTTATTCTGCTGGTCCCATATATCTTCAATCTCATTCTTGTATGAGATACCTCTACTCAAACATCCAGAAGTGAATCCATCGCATCAAATCATATAGCATAGCTTATCATATCATACAAGTCGTACACTCGAATACGCACAATACCGCCGCATAAACGAAACAATAATAGAACAGAATTTACCACAATATAATGACGGACCATAATACAGATACTCACACAACAAACGATTGTTCAATCTATCGTTGTGTCTATTTTCTAGCGATAATCATTCTGATACCCACCGGACTCTTGCATGGACCATGGGTGCTGTTCCAGATCGGTATAGGACTCGTCCTCCTTCCCTTTGCTGCGGGGACCCTCGCTTCGGCATTTATTCTCATCGCCTTTGCAATTTGCCATCCTGTCCAGGGAGCTATTATGGCATTTGTTGTTGTGAATATCACCATGATTGCTATGCACGACTGCCCTATAAGTTTTCTTTTTTTCCCTTTTAGTTGTGCGGTAGCGGTGGATATTCCGATCTTGCTCTTTTCCATCGGGTATCTGTGCCAAACTTCCTATTATCAACGAAAGGCAGTCGTCCGAGAGCGGCAGTGGTGCACCGATTTACGGAAGAAACAACAACAGCAACAATTCAGCATCGTCACAACAGCAACAATTCAGCATCGTCGCTAGACTACTATTGGGTCGGAGAATACGAAGCACCCTCATCGCTACAGTACGTAACACCGAACAACGGTGATGAAAAACAAAGTACTAGTATCCAGCTATTCCATAACAACGGCAATCAGCAGCACGGAGCAGTAGAAAAGAATGGTCTCGAAGAGTGTAGTTGTACAGAGGAAGAAGAAGAAGAAGAAGAAGTGTGTTATAAGATACAGCAGCAACGCTTCCACAAGAAATTTATGGTCACGGTTGACTTATACCAGGCCACCTCGTTGGAAGTGTTGGTCCTTCCAGGACGACCGAACAGCGCCATGTTGTCCAAGCCATTGGAGAAGGACCGGTGTATTTCGAAGTGGATACCAATTTTCCTCATCATTCATGCGGGTGGGTTTTCGTTTCTGGGTGTCGTGATGCCCCTGAAAAGATTAATTGACAACAGTAAGGATACATATGGTCAGGATGATGACTATATATTATGTCCCCACATGGAATGGCAAACATATGTTCCGTACATCACTTTGGTCGTAATGGTGATGCTTGCAGTAAGTAATTTTGTTTGGAATAGATACCAAATGGGGGAATTTGCAGCCGTGGCTGTCCATAATCCTGCCGGTGGTGAGCAAGAACTCGTCACAGTCGTTGGTCTACAAAACAAGATGGAGGAGGACGAATACCACCACCATAGCAATGATGATGATGATGATAAGACTGAGACTGAGACTGAGACTGCGTGTACTTCTCGAGAGCTTGACAATGATGATGAGACTGCTTGCACTCGAGAGCTTGACAATGATGACGACACCACGTACACTCGAGAGCCTATCGGCACAGGGAGGAATGGAGCCTTCCTGGTTTGAAAGATGATAGAGACAACCAAAAGAAACAACCGAGCCCAATTCGGCAGCGAGAAAAGAAAATTGATGAAGTGAGAAATCGTTGCCAATTTAAAAGAAAAAAGCAAATAAAACGAATTGGAAGACAGTACAGTAAGACGATATAATTCGATTGAGAGACGAACGTTACGAACAAACGATACGCGCCTCTTTACACGCCGATATACTAGAGTAGATGAACAGTCATGCCATCCACATGTAAATTGCAACATCATTTGTTAAGCAGTCAGTCATAGATGAGCCATAGAAACACTAGGTACATACTATATGTAGTAATATTGAATGCTGTACTACAAAAAAAAGGATGTTCAAGATTTTCATTATAGTATATTCTTTCAAAATTAAAAAGGTCACATATAATATTTATTATGCAATACGTGTGTAGTGAGTAAACAGTCTTCATATTATTATATCGATATACGACTTTCTCCACCTCATCTCACCTCACCACATCTACTTCATATTAATAAGATTTCTTTTATCCACACTTATTCTTTTTTTGGTAGACAATAAATCACATCAATATTAATTATATTGTATTTATTATTCCCCAGACACAACACAAACACGGAAAGACGATAAAATTGCAAGGAAGAAAATATTTAAAATTCTTGTGATGCTTTTTTACCACTCGATTTTTGACTTTTTTTAGGAAGTAATACCGCATGAATATTTGGTAACACACCACCCTGTGCAATTGTGACATCACCTAATAATTTATTAAGTTCTTCATCATTCTTTACCGCTAATGTTATGTGTCGTGGAATGATTCTACTTTTTTTATTATCCCGTGCGGCATTGCCGGCCAATTCTAAAATTTCCGCACATAAATATTCTAATACAGCTGCTAGGTATACTGGTGCACCTGCACCCATTCTTGTTGCATATTTGCCTTGACGTAAATATCGACCAATACGTCCCACCGGGAATTGCAAACCAGCTTTTGCACTTGAGGTTGTACTAACTTTCTTTTCACCTCGGCCACCTTTTCCTTTTCCTATAATTAATTCATTCATTCATTCATTATAAAGTACGTAGAGGGTGTAGCAGTAGAAGCAGTGGTAGAGATATTAAACGAAAGAGTAGTTAGTGCATTGATTCCGAAGGGGCAGGGCAGGTAAACCATCAGAAATACACACACACAGAACTGCACTAAAATACATAGACTGTCTTTATATTTATGTCTCTTATCACGTATAGTATCGAAACGTACCTTTACCCGACATGATGAACGTTAATTGTTATTAGTTAGTTAGTTAGTTAGTAAGTAGTAGTTAGTTTGGGTTGCTGCTTTTATGCTTTTGTCGATGTCGTCAGAAGCGAAGGGAATCGGAGGAAGGGGAGTGAGTGAGTCTTTTTTTCTTCAGGGCGGAATCTTGATGCGATGATGCCTTTGCTTTTTTCTGAATGCATGCAATGCTGCCTAGCCCCGTAGCATATATGCATATCATCAACGACGGAAGAAAGATTTGCGCGCGAACACGTCGTGAGTGCTAAGCAAAAGAAGCCAAAAAGAATTACAAAATATCCGGGTTCTCCCGCGCCATAATATACGAAGACGGGTTACGGAAAGACGACTACAATGAATTATTGAATTATTGAATAGCATCAAGTATACACCTAAACAGTCATTTTTTTGGAAAATTAAACTATGAAGTTTAAAATTGACCTATTGGATGGAGAACTGTTATATTCCTTAGTCTTGTAAGCCTACTGATATCTCACAATGTAGGCTCACACACAGAACACATTTTAGGGAATTAACAGGATTCCTGTTATGGCGCCAAGGTTGGCGCCACTTTTTGGGGTCAAATTTTTGTGGGGGTGTTTCTCCCCCAAAAATTGGTCTTATCGCCCCATTTTGAGAGACAGCGCGTCTCCGAATAAGGGCACGTGCTTTCTTATTCAGTGAAAAACGCGGAAATTTCGTTGTATTGGACGCACCTACAGCGTTTATACGAGGCAATAATAATAATTTGGAAAGAGCTCTGTGGAATATTCGCGAAGAGGTGCAGGGATCGAATCGGGCGCGAGTAAAAGCACTAGGAATAATTTGATTGGATTTTCTGCGCGATATTTATGTACATGTACGATTCAACGTACCTCCTCTTGTGGGTCAGTTGGTCACAACCCACCGCGGTTGAAAATACGGACGTTGGTTCAATTCTTGCATGCGTCGAATTTGTACGTTTTGCACCAGTACTTTTATTATTATCAGCTTCCAAAGATTTTCATCTTATTTTTGAAAATTTCTTCTTCAAATTAACGCGTGTTATTAACACGTGTAAAATACTGCAAAATTCCTTATAACAGGAATCCTGTTAAAATGTACATGCGTACACACAACAAAATATCTCATTTTCATTGAAAGTGTTGCAAAGGACAGCAACAAATGAGTCAAGTGCACAAACATTTGCATAGTGAATTAGAACATTGTGTTTGCCTCCTACAACTTTTTTGTTCCTGTGATGTGCTTGCAGAATAAAATTGGTTTGCTAATGTGGTAGGCACAAAAACAACAAGATTTTTGATCAAAATGAACCACAAAATATCTCAGATAAAAGGGTTGCAGAAGACAAAACCAGATGAATCAGGTGGACTAGCATCTAGATATTGTATTAGAACATTCTGTTTGCCTCCTACCACTTTTCTGTTCCTGTGGTTGCGGAATAAAAATCATTTTGCTGTTGTGGTAGGCACACAAATAACAATATTTTTGATCAAAATGAACCACAAAATATCTCATATAGAAGGGTTGCAGAGGACAACACCAAATAGGTAGGGTGCACAAACATCCACATAGTGTAGTAGAACATTGTGTTTGTGTCCTACAACTTTTTTGTTGTAGTGGTTTTTTGTTTTAGTGGTTGAGGAATAAAGATTGTTTTGCTGTTGTAGTAGGCACAAACAAAAACAACTAAGTGAACAAGAGATCCAGGTGTAGGTTGGTGTGAAACACAATGGTCTATTAACAGTACTAGACGTATTGAATGTGTTTCCCTCCTACCATCCGTGGTGGTTCGTCATCACTTGACTAAAGTAATTCTGACTGGTATCATTTGTATCCAACAAATTCTCCAGTGGAGTTTGGTTATTGGAATATTAAACAACTTCGAATAATAAGTTGAATAACTTCTGCTTAGGTGAATAATAAGATGAGTAACTTCTCCTTAGGTTCTAGAACCAACCAAGTCATCCATCTCATACTCATAGGGGATGAACCAAGGGTCATGATCCCTCATACTTAACTTATTCTTGCCTCCAAAACACAAACATTGCATTTTGGCCAACATGTCATATTTCCATGCCCAAAAGTACCATCTAGAAATAGGCTGCCACAACATCAAAAAAAGCAATTGGACCATGGTTTGAACACCCAGATACCTTCCATATATGCATATGGTCAAAGTCATATTGGTGGTGGAGTGGGGCGGGGAACAATAGCATAGACATAAAATGGCCCAAGATGCACATGTTGCAAAGATATTTGAGATTTTACCGCCCATACCAGGTATGCTGAGTCCCAAATAAAATAGCTAGACATCAACCTAATTCATAAAGCTTTTGGATTATATCATTGCTTTAGGTAACCATACATATATTTAGAGTGTCATTGGTCAAAATCCACTGCTATTAAAACACACAATTTCTTACTACTAATTGCCAAGTATGGGTGTAATCAAGGCTGTTATGCACCATCAATACAGACCTAATAACCTTGAAAGATTATATGGAGCTCAACATTATACCTATGGGTACAAGGTACAATTATTGCTTAGGGATGTAGGGAGGTTAGAAAGGTGTCAGGGTGTGCTAAGCCCCAAAGGGTCATTTAGGCCCCAAAACAGGTTCCCCCTTTAGCCCCCACATCAGCATGGTCCTGCCCACAGCTTGCAAAGTTTATATTCCCTTTGGTGTATATGGTCAACCTCATGTGCTTACTTTGGGACAATTCATCTTTTTGAGTGTGTACTACGTCGCATACCCCCCCCCCCCCCAAATGGGCCATTTTCCCATGTCCTAGGCTGCATCACACCCTTTACCACCTTCCAGTGTGAAGAAAACATACCTAGCACCCCAAAGTCCGGTCCAGGCATCCACCGCATGCATATTAAGCTCAGATTATACCATCTGATTGGGACTTTATACATGCTAGGATGGGTTAGAATGACAGAAAGTGGAGTGGTACAGGTAGCAAGTACCACAGGACGTGATTTAGTTTTTTCGAAATAAAAACTAAATAAGTACAAGTCTTTCCTTTGTACAGTAGTGCCAAGTATGAGAGAGAGAAAGTCAACCAAGGGTACAGTACAACAAGTACTTGTATGAAGTAACAACATGATACTGTATTAAGAGAGAAGGGAGAACGATCGAGATGACGTCGTATCTAATTTTGGCCTCCCCCCTTCCCCCAGACTTACCGTACCAACGTGAGTTTGAATACAAGTAACAAAAAACAATACCATACTGAAGAGAAGGGAGAAAAAGCGAGATGATATCGTACAGTACTTGTATTTGTTCCCCCCGAGCCCTGCTACTATCACGAATCACAAACTAGGGTGGACGACAGGCATTATTTTAACTGGTTCAACATTATTTAATATAAGAAGTCCTATTTTATCATCTACAGGTATATCCTTATTATTTATTTATTTTTCTTCTTTTCCTTTTTGATAAAATTCTCTGCTCAAGCGTCTATTGAATACTTTTTCGACTACAATTTCGAAGCAGATGCCTCGACTGCCATCTGTCGAAGTGCCTTACTACTTTCGATACCTGTTGCATCAACAAGTTGAGAAAATATTCCCTCTTCATTGGAGAGTAAATTTGTTGGTGAATCAAATTCTGATGCACGCCCATTATCCATCACTAAAACACAATCGTAATCCATACGGTATTTAATCGATGAGCGATCGTCACCAGTGTCGTATTGGGAAATCTTGTCCGGAGCATTCTTTGGATGAATGCATCGGTTTCTCCATCAATACTTGCTGTTGCCTCATCAAGGACCAGTACTTTTGGCTGAGATAATAATGCACGTGCAAGATTTAATAATTGACGTTCCCCGACACTGTAATTGCTTCCACCTTCTTCCAACTTCATTGAAAGAAGAACCTCTGTAGTGGCGGTACTACTTCCCATGCGAACGGATTGTAAGGCTTCCATAATTTCTCCATCAGTCCGTTGTTCGAACGGGTCAAGACATTCACGTAGATTAGCACCAGCTAAGAACGGATCTTGCGGTATGATTGACATCCCCTTCCTCGTACATCGGACAACCCAATGTGCTTAAGTCGATACCATCAAGAAGAATTTGTCCTGATTCGATTTCAACCAGTCGGAATAATGCAACCGTTATGCTTGATTTTCCCTGAAGTATAGTTTTTAAGTAGATGTGTACGTATAGTAGCAGTGAAGGAAGAAAATGAATGGATTTAAAATTAGAAAGATCAGAAGAGGAATTGCAATCAGAGAAAGAGAATAATAAAACCAAGAAAGGGCAGGATAAATAACACAACGTACCGCTCCTGTTCGACCGACGATACCACATGTTTTACCAGCAGGAATTTCAAATGACAAATCATTCAATGCTAATGGTAAGCCATCTCGATACCTTAAAAAACATTTTTAAATTCTAATAAACCTTGCTGCGGCCACGATTTTGATAAGGCATTTATTGATGATCCATCCTCCATAATCGTAGTTTCAGTTTCCATTGATCTTTCACTGGGCAGTTCTGCCATAGCATCAACTCTTTCTATGGCCGTGATTGCTGCTTCTGTTTCACTAAACGTGTCAACTAGAAAGTTTAATGTTATAGTAAAATTCGAAGTCCATGTTATCAATAATCCAGCTAATCCAGCTGTTGTATTTAATTGTTCGTTCAAACATACGACTAAAACACTCGTTGTTAATACCACAAGTGATCCTAATACTTCCATTCGGATACCTAACCATCTTTGGACCGATACATAATTTAATAATGCACTACTGTTAACGTCAACAATATTTTCAAATTTCGTTATAAAATTTCGATCCTGATGAAATATTCGGATGGATGTTGAACCCTCCAAACATTCACTGACCATTGACTGGAGTGGACTTCTTGATAATGCATCAATCTTTGTAGATCCGGTCCTGTATGACGATAATGATGCATAAGTAATAAATACAATCCACTAATAGGGAATAATACGAAAGCCGACCAAGGCAAAATAGCAACTTGGACGACGATACTAGCAACATACCATGAACAACTTATAATAAACATTGATATAACTTGCGTAAGAGTAACATCATTGACGTCCGTATCATATGTAAATCTATTAAGGATCCGTCCCATTGGTACAGTTTCAAAATAACTCATCGGTGCTCTTAAGACGCTGCCCAACATACCATTAAAAACATTTTTGGTAGCACGGACACCACCAGTGACGGTAAATTCCGATCGAAGTGCTGTTGAAAATAATGATATTGCTACAATAATTGCATATACTTTTAGATATTGATATTGTGCTGATAGTCCATTAATTTGTGGTTCAAATTGAAAACCTAAAAATGCAACCTCTGTATATGCCCCGGTCGCCCAAACAGCAAGGAACCATTCCACACAGACATATGCAGATCGATCAATCAGCAATAAAACAAATACGGTAACAATATAACATATCCCACCAGCACGTTGAAACCATAAAAGCCATGTTTTAAAACTACTTAAACCATGTTCACGTAATTCCCTTTGCATAATTTTATTATTCTTTTGTTGTTGTTGTTGAACTTTATGATGATCTTTATTAGTAGTAGAAACCTTGCTACTAGCTGTTGTGTCTCCTTTAGTTTTCTTTTTTCTATTGTCATTCCTCTCATCATCTTCTCCGTTGTCGTGCGTATTTTCGCGGACTTGAGATTGGATATGATCAACAGCACGACGTGTAGGTTCATCGTAACAGTCATCGACGGCACTGCTACTGCTTTCGAATTTAGTTAATTCGTCCCATGTACCCATAAATTGATTACGACCATTCACCATTAAAAGTATTTGGTCAACACTTCTGTGTGAGATAAAATGTGATGCATGTGTTACCAATAGCACAGCACTATTCTTCAATAATGCTTGTGGTGAAGCAATTAGTCTTTCAAATACAATTTTACCTGTACCAGCATCTAATGCCGAAAATGGATCATCTAATATAATGCAACTCGACGATGATTGTGCTGCTTTGTATGCAGCACGAGCTAATGAAATTCTTTGCCTTTGTCCACCCGACAATGTCACACCACGTTCACCTATTTGAATTAAATCGGAACCACCTAATTGCTGTATGTCTGGCCGTAACGCACATGCATCTAATACTGCATTGTATCGTTTTCATTTAATGGTGTACCAAATAGTATGTTTTCTCTTAATGATTGATTTAATATAAATGGATCTTGTGGCGCATACGAATATTGGCCATGTTTTTGTACCATCATCGTCCCTTTTGTTTTTGTTGTTGAGGATGGGGCATGCTTATCGTTTGTCGTATTCGTTTCTGTAGAGTAGCGATGGCGATGGTTCAGTACACGATCAGCTTCATCTAGGATACCGTTAATAAGTGTAGATTTGCCAGATCCAACTGGACCACAAACAACTAATACTTGTCCTTTTCTTAATTCGAAACTGAAGTCACCTGCGGTAAATGAAAGACCATCGTTGCTGGTACAACCAACACCACCATTCTCAACTACTTCTTCTTCTTCTTCTTCTGTTGGTTCTTCTTCAGGTGCTTTTCCTACACGGAAACGTGCATGTGATAATCTTAAAGGAACCACGTCGTCGTCGCCTTTGTCAGCAGCAGCAACATCGACAATAGTAGCAACAGTAGTAGCAGTAGCAGCTGTGATAGTAGAAGAACGTGTAGTAGTAGTAGTATCAGCTATATCATGCTTATCAGTATCAGTATCGTTATCATGACGTAATGGTCTTTGTAAGAATGATGATATTCTACGTACTGCTGATAAGGCTTGTGCTGCTTTACCAATCAATCGTCCAGCAAAATTTATTGGAAACCGTAATGCACCAAATAGTAATAATACACCAAATGTATCAGCTGCTGTTAATATATGTTGATTAGTGGAGGATGTTGTTAAGACATAGGTTGCAAATGTTGCACCTGTTGCTAATACCGGTGATGATACTGTCATAACTAATGTTGTGGCCCACCATGCTTGTTCTTTTGCTAATAATGATAATTCTTTTGATCGGACATCTTCCACCCTTTGTTTGTATTTTGTTTCATAACCATTGAGTTTCGTGGATCGGATACCCATTAACATGGAACATGTAATTTCCACACGTTCATCACTTAATTCACACGTTGACTTCTAACCTTTGTCATTTGTTTGGTGACCAAATTAATGATTGGAAGGAAAGCAATTAATACAACAATACCAACTAATGTTGATGGACCCATCACATAACATAAAAACCATGTTACTAATATATTGATAATGGCTGTTGTTTTGTTGGTGTGTTTGTTGTGTGGGTGTGTTTTTGGTTGGATTGGATTACAAAATAAGCGTTTGAAAGAAAAGGAAAGAAAAAAAAGTTGTGTGAGTATTTATATACACACAAGAAAGGATCGATTACAACAAAACAATAAGGTAGTAACTTATATAAACTTATATAACTTGAACTTACCAATGCCCATATTAAATGTCCTTCTTGTGTCACTTCATATAATTTTTGACAATCGACTGCCACTAAATTAGTAATTTCACCAGAGGTTAAGGAGCTTTTACCCACCGGTGATAACAGTAATACATGTTTATAGATTATATTCACTGTGCACTTCGAATGGCAATACCAGTCTTCATGGACTGGTGTCGATGTCGATGATTGGACAACCATTAATAAATGTCATGAATGTTAACAAGCAACACCAGATTAATCCCTCCTGTATCACATTAACATTACCACTTTCATCTTCTAAACATATAATAGTTGACGTACCACTAATGGCATTGTTGAAATACATAATGTAGATACTAATTGATATATACCAGCTGGTACGTAAGTTGGTTTTGATATATCCATAATGTTTTTAATAATATTGTTTTTGTTGTGTTTTTTGGTGTTTTTCTTTGTATTCTTTGAATTATTCACTAATTTTTCCCAATACGATTCAAATTTTAACAAGTTTCAATGATTTCATTTCACGTGGTACTGGATATAAATCATTGATGTTAAATGATAGTCGTCATCTGAAGAATTGTTTGAATCATCATTGTTATCTTCGTTGTGATTTTTACTAGCAGCAGCACCTTTCGTAGTATGACATTCATATAAGAATAGGTCCAAATAGTATACATTCGTATAGTCCAACGTACTAGTAAAATAAAAACGTTTGGCTTAAGCTTGTTGGATGATGATGATTCGTCTACGATGATACTGTCTTCAGGCCAATAGAGTGGTGTTTGATGATAGCCTGATGATGAGCAGTCTGATTATGACTTCCAGAAGAAGCAATGGCTGTGTTGTCTTCATAGTCCTTCTTTTTCTTTCATTATCATATCTTGAGAGGATGATTCGTCTGATACGTCCCCATCGCCCCACCACCCACCACCACCACTTGTACTGCTCCCACCTTCTTCATCGGTCTCCTCTACTATGCTACTGCTATTGCTATTGAGGATCTTCGTCGTTGTTTGTTGGTCATCGTTGCTGTTGCTGTTGCTGGTTGACGTTGCTGTTGCCGTCGTTGGTCATCTTCATTTACACACAGAAAGTTATTGTACGTAGTTAGAATATAAAAGTCACAAAAGAAAAAAGGAACCGGGTTGCTCGACAAACAAAACAAATACTGTACAGTATAGGATTTTCTTGTTTTGTTTTGTTTTGTATTTTTTTTTTTTATTTTGTTTTCTGCGTTGTTTTGGGTTTTTCTAATGTTCTCTTTTGTATGGGATATCGATTTGATTGATCTTCGATTTGATTCCGATTCGATTTGATTCACTTTTACTTACGTAAGTTATTAGTGTGACATATTTATTTACTTACGTAACGTTACTGGGACATATAATATATATATTATAGGAGTATATCAAAAGAAGACAAAATTCAATATTCAAAGGCGGCAATTGAATAGAGATCGGTGATGTTGCGTTGGATGAGTTGTTGCTTCGGTGATGTTATATTGTATGCGAGACTTCGGTTTGTTTCTGTGGATGAAAAAAAACTGGACTGAGCAAGAATAGAACAATGAAGAATATTGATCGATAATAGTTGTGTCACGCTTCGCTCTAATAGTGTATACAATTAAGTTAATTTTTGTTAGGAGGTGTTTGTGTATTATTGTTGTGGCCCCGTTTTGATAGATAACAATTATTGGTGAAGAATGTTAAACAAACGCTAACTCAATCACTCGTGAGTACTGTACTGTACACGTGTATTATGCATCATCATCGTTTTTATTCGGGTTCGCCACCCACGCCGCCACGGCTCATATTTATAATATTATTAAGCAATAATTACAGTACTGTAATGGAAAAGAACGTATTGATTGCAATAAGCAAAATCTCGAATTGCCATAATTATAATATTATTATTTTCCCAAATACAGTACTTTTACGTAATCATCACTCACTCACAGCGCATCATAAATATAAATACTGTATATAAATAAACATAAACGCATACTACTGTACTAAATAGTAGTATCTGTCTTCGCCCAAGACTGATATTCATGAATTACTTTATTGAGATCACAATCTCAACTGTGAAGATGATATTTTCTCAACATTGTATTATGATCCCACCAACAAAAAATCATACCAGGAAAACCTATTATAAAAAGGATCTGATTCATTCATTCATTATTTGATTCAGATTTGAAAATAATATGAGTGGTGGGAGGGAGGATAAAAATGAAGCTGGTCTCTGTTCTGTCAAGGTGGTTCAGGTTCTTTCTGAACTCCTCTTCCACTCTACATATTATATGGACGGTTTCATTCTTGGCCCTATGCCTTTTTTGTATCACGTTACCTTCTGATTTTGGCAGGCAATTCCTTACTGTTGGACTTGTTGGTCCTAGCAATGATAGGTAGAAGTTATCATCAATTGTTTTACGTGTACCATGCTCTTTATTGCTAGTTGTGTCCCTACCATGCCATTGCATGAAGATACTGCACATTTAGTTTTGGTAGTGTTCTTTAGTGGTATGTACTATTGGCTGCATGCAGTACTCTGTTAGGTATTTTGAATCTGTCAAAATGTTACTGTAAAAACTTTATTTTTTGTCTTACTATTGGTACTAACTATAATATTGTTGCAGATCTCTACTTCCTTCCATTTTCTTTTGTTTTGTTCTGTTATTGATCACTACCACATCTTCTTTGTTAAAGCTTGCATCACATCTTGCATTCCCAACTAATTTTGGTACTGATAGTAGTATTCATAACTTGTCCCTTCCCATAAATATACATGTGCCTTCTTTACCTTTGTTGGTAATGATGGTAAATCTGAATCTTTTGTTGCTGCAATTGAATGCATGGTAGATCCAATTTTTGCACATCTTACCTTTATTTCTTCTGTTGAAAGCATTTTGCCTTCACATCCTACACTGGTAAGAAGCGGAATGGTGCTGCTGTGTCAGGGTGGGCCTCAAATCAGTGGTGCTAGAGATGCTAGTGGTGCTAGTGCTAGAGATGCTAGTGGTGCTAGTATCAAATAAGGGTTGCCCTCGAATGTTATTTTAGCGCCCAAGTCCCTAGTGTATCTTAGTATCAGCTAGACGCTTAGATGGTAGAAATAACAGGAGAAAAATGTTGGTTGTTAGCTTGTACTAGTGATCCTTAGTTTCACTCTGGTGTATTAGAAGTAAATACGAATACATATAGTAGTTGTTAACTGTCTATTAGTTATTAGAGTTACAATGATGTTAGAGATTAAAGTGAGCACAGTATGTTGTTACATCCTGTGATCCAATCTCATGTGTTGGTGTTTCTTCTTGTACAAAGCTATCTTCATCTATTATTGGGCGATGGTGTGGCAGTTGAATCAGTTGATTCCAGTCAGTTGAACTGTAGTTTAACTGTACTCTATCGCTCACCTCTGTTGAGTCACAGTTGAGTAGTTAGTCGAACTAGTCAACCTTAACGTGCTAATAATCTAACACACCCTTGGATAGTCTTTGGACTTTTATTTTTTATATATAGATATATTGGTCGAACAGTACTGTGGTGTTTCCCAGAGTGATGTTTTGTTGGATAATCAGCTAGGTTCTCAATACCTGGTCCCCACACATAATCAAATTGTTTCTGTTCAAATCTGTCTTTTAACCAGTAAAATCTCATGTCAATAGCTTTTGACCTTTTTTGTTTGATAGTACCAGTAATAATACCACGTGCTGTTGTGTTATCTGTTTTGATTGGTGTAGGTGGTTGTGGATGTCCCATTTCAATGAGGCAATTACGTTCTGATACAGCTTCTGTGGCGTTCAGGTAGATACCTGCAACTTCTGCCTCTGCTGCTGATGCCATAACATTTTTTATGATTTTGGCTAGGACAAGTATAGGTCCATTAAATAATGTGCCATCCTTGCTACCGAGGTAATGATAACCACCAGCTCTACTCCTTGCTTCAGGGCGCACTAGGTATGCTGCATCTGAATCTATTCTGAGTATCATGTCACTGGCTCTGTAGATAATTTGACCATTTGGATTGCAAGCGGCATAATTTAGGAAGTATCTTGTCGCTGCTAGTGTTGCTTCTGTACCATTTGCTGTTGATGATGCAATGTCATTGATTGCATGTAGCATAGTGTCATCTATAGCTCTGGCATAGAATAGGAATTTTCCTGTAACACGTTGGATGAATTTGATTTGTTCTTCATTCAATTTATTGGTTAAGTCTTCTTTCACATATTGAACCTTGGCACCATAATCAGGGCGTTCTATTTTGGAAGGTCCTGAATGTTGTTGTTTTGGTATAATGTGGTTGAATTCTTTCAATGCTTGTTCTACGTATCCATCCATGGAGCAAAGTACTTCTCGGTCTATGTAATTCCATTTAAGGTGAATACCAATATACTGTTCTGCTTTCCAGTCAACTTTTAGTGGGTATTTTTTGCGTAGTGCAGTAACTAGGTGTTCAACATCTGCTTTGTCAGTATATTTTATGCCAAAATCATCCACTACTAGTGTGAATGTGATGTCGCGTTCCTTGTGATGGAAAAGGCCATCAGTTCGATTTGCTTTTACATAACCATACTTCTTCAAATGATCCACCAGATCATCGTGTGCGATTTTTCCTGATTGTTTTAACCCATACCAAGCCTTTTTGATCTTCGCATAGACGAATCCATCCACTACTAGTTTATCCAGTGAATAATGTTTGATTATATTGGGTGGGATCATGTCGTATTTGAACCTGACATATTCTGCATCTGGTAGTAATGAGCACAGGTACATGTTTGATATATCGGCTGTACAGTATTTCGCGCCTGGGGTGGAAATAACAGAGTTCCAATGCATTTTGATTGTTTCCATCGATGCAGTATGTGTGGTTACATTGCCTTCATAGTCTATTCTGTCTCCTCCTGCAGTGATCCTAGTACGGTAGGGTTCAGACTTTTCTGGTCTTACAGCAACTACATATCTTGGATATGTTACTTGTTTGTTGCGAGGTACATCACCTCTTTGGATCCAATCTAGAACATCAACACCATCAGTCTCGCCATATCCTTGAAACAGGCGTGCAAATTCATTTTCACCTGATTGGAGCCAACGTTGTTTTATGATAGGGTCCTTGTGATTGATTAGGTCGCGATATTTTGCCATCTTATTGAGGTCGTCGTCCCATATGGCTCCTGAAGCGCCAAAAGCAAAATTTGGTTGAAGGTGTTCTACTGCCTTGCTGTATCCATTGCTAAACCTGTTTGGTTTTTGTTGCACTGTAGGATAACGGTTATATCGGTTCAGACGTTGTACTCTTTTAGTACGTTGGCTTTTGGACGTTGGCATGTTAAATACGGACGTGTTTGGTAGTTGATGTGGGATCGGTTGCATTAGCATGGCCTTCTTCTCGTGTCGACTGTACTGTTGTGTACGTTTTCGATACTGTTGTACTTCCGCATATGTCATTTCTTCTGAGTCTCCATCTTGGTACAATACCTTGTAGTACTGTTCAATTGGATCATATTTTGTAATTTCTCCTTCGTGATAACCGCTGTTGAATTTGCGCCGGATAATGGTACCATTGACATACACTCTATCTGTCTCCTTGGAGGATCTTATCCGTGTTACTCGTTGGGTGGGGACTATTGTTTCCACCCTTGGAGGTGGCACAGGGCTTGTCGTTGCAGTGGTTGCAGTATCATCCTTCTGTAGGCAGAGAATTTTCTGGATTGCTGTGATAGCTGTATGTAGGTCCGTACCTTGGTTCATGAAAGGGAAATCACTTGGTGGTTGGGATAGTACTTGATGTAGGTCCTGCAATACCAAGGTTAGGCGGTCTATGGGCGTGATTTTGGGTAGCGTACAATGGTACGGAAAGAACTCAACAGTATTTGATATACGGTTTTGTTTGGTATCTCGCATGTAGCAGGTGTAGTTCCTGTAATGATGGGGTGCCCTTTCAATATAGTAACCATGGCTTCCATGATTCGACCAGCTACCACGTTCCCCTCGGCGGTCATGTACTATGACCTTACAGCCAGTTGGTGCAATAGGTGTACGATTGTAGTCAAACTCTCCGTGTACTTGGGTGTATGCTGATATCAAGGGGTTTGTTCTCGAAGGTCGCATTAGGTTGAGGGCAAGGATAGTTTGTGGGATGAATAGATCCCAACAGTTTTTAGGGAAATTGGGGTCAGCTCCTTCACGAAAAGAGATGAGCTTGGACTTGAAAGTCTGGATTGCTCTTTCTGCATGGTTTAGTCTGTGGTCTCCCGGGGATACGATCTGGTACTCTAAGTGTTCTTCTTCAATTGCTTTGATAAGTTCAGTCGAGATTTCATTGTCTAACCTTAGTACTTGTGCAGTAAATCCTCTTAGTTTGAGTTCATCATAGCATACCTTGAAGGCTCGTACCAATTCATTTGACTTTCTGGATTTAATTGGGACAGCATTGATATAGTTGGTGTCGTAGTCATACATCACCATGATATACTTGTGTCCTCTGGCTGATGTGATTGGATAACGGCCTGGCAAGTCCATCGCCACTAGTTGTTTTAGGTCATCTCCGTCAATCAAGAAAGTACCGATGCTGTGTAGCTTTTTCTTCAGCTCCATACGTTGTTTTCTAATGGCAAGGTCAATGATAGGGTTTGACGTTCTTACGTTCTTCTTTATCATCTTTTGGTTTCCAAGAGTGGTCTGCTCTTTCTTATTACAGTAGCTGCGGACTCGGTCTGCGCTTAACCCCGGCCAGGATTTGAACCAATTCTTGTTGATGCAGTTAATCCATTCTAGAATAGATGGTGAGCCAAGTGACATGTGGAAGAAATTTACCAATGCAGCAACTGTTTGCACTTCATAAGCACTAGCTGCTGTAGCCATCCCTGCGGTGTCTCCAATGGGATTGGTGCAATTCACCCTTGGAAGTGTATGCGTATCTGTATCATGTATTGGTACAGAATAGAGTCCATTTTGTCGCTGTCCTTCCATTACTGTTTGACCTACAAGTGTTGGTTGGCTGTCAGTGACAGTCACTTTGTTCCTGGAAAATAATACAAACAGATCATTATCACATAGTTTTCCTACTGAGACGAGTGGTGTAGTTACATCATCGAACTTGTGGCAGCCACGGGCTAGTGGTGGTAACTGTTTTAGTGATAGGACGTCCGTAGATGTGGCAGTCATGATGGAGTTATTTGCACATTTCACCTTCATTCCATTGGATGTTACTTGATGGTTGTCGCCTCGATATGCTGTTGGCAAGAAATGGTCGGTCGCACCAGAATCAATAGCTCCTCTTGTGATAGGATATCTGTCTAGTAATATGTTGCATACCTTCAAAGCTGCAGATCTTTTCGCAGGTCCGCTGATTAGGTTGTGGGCAAATGATACGTGTAATGATTTCCTGTTGGCATTTGGAGCGCATGGTACAAGTGGTTGACGATATGCTTTAGGTGTAAGGGGTTGACGATATAAATTGCTCGAAGGGGATAGATATGTAGTTGCTTTTAACATGTAATTATTATTAGTGGTTAATACACAGTCACTACATTTATCGATATCTATCTCCTTCCAACGTCTTCACTCTGGATTATCATATGGTTTGTGGTCTACTGGACTCCACCATTTGTTATAGAAGGCATCCTTTGCATCATTTCCACCCATAGGGTTCTGAATGGTCGCTTCATTTTTATGTCCACTCTTCTTCCTAGCTGATTTGCAATCTTTGCTGTCATGATGCAAGTTACAGCCACATGAGTGGCACCAGAATTTCCACTGGCGCCATACCTTGAACAGTGCGTCCGTAGTTGCTTTCTTATTTCCACCACCTCCACCACCTGATTTGGTTGATTTTATGGTGTTGAGTTCAGCTTTGAGAGCTTTCACTTCACGTTGTAGATCAGAAAATGCAATTGACTGCATACCCGACGCAGCAGTGCCCGACACGGATCCCGATACTGTACCTGTACCATCAGTTTCAACAACCGATGGAACACCTGACGCTTGGAAAGCTGTCTCTAAATGTAGTTGGTTGTTGTTGAGGGTCTGCACTTCTGATTCATATTTTGATTCAAATGCCTCGACACGGGCAATGAGAGCTTGTTGAACGTTCATCGCTGTATTGTTTTCAATACCATCTTCCGTCAGTTTCTGCAGTTCCTTGATATAGAGCTGTTTAAACCGTTTCCACCTACCGACAACTGGTCTGTTTAGAATATCAGCTTCCCACTTGTCTTCAATTAGACGCAGGTACGTGTTGTTGTGCCTGCCGCTACTGCGAATCTTGGTTTGACAGTTGATGATCAATGTGTCCCATGAGTACTCGAATTCAACATTAGAGCTTTCTGATAAGATATCAATACAATGTTTATCGTGTTCCATTCGCTTGAGGTATGTTACTGGGCCTTCAGCTGAAGGCACATACTCCCGTGCTGTAATGGCACTCATGAGTTCAATATATGCCTTCTGCTTCTTGACTCGATCTGATACTTTCCCTTCAATGAAGTTAAGGGCCTGTCGTACAGTGTAGTTCAAAGGTAGTGTTCCATAATCATTCATTTGCTCCTTCATGGTGTTAGGAAATCTCCTTACTGTTGCTTGTAGAGCTTCAGCGTTCCAATGAGTTTCCCTTTCATAGATCTTTTTCAGTGCTTCATACCTTCTCCATGCTCCGCTGGCATCTCCAGTGGGTAATGCCACCTTCTTTGCTGGTGGGGGTAAGTTAGCATTCACGTCTCCATATCTTTCACGGTTGCGCTTCATGGTGTCTACAAGGTATGCATGTCCTGCATCTCTTTCGGTATGCTGACATCCTTCTAGTGCATTGCCTAATGCCTCGCGGAATACCACTGCATCAGCGAAGTTGTGGTTGCTCTTTTCCGGTGATTGGTATTCTTTACCTAGATGCTCATCGATCGATGGAAGATTGTCTTGCCCCATACTGCCACAGCTGGATAGTGATGTAGTTGATACTGTATCGTCGTCGTTGGGAGAGTAGAGAGCGCCGTCGGGCGTGTAGAGATCTGGTAATGAAGAGGTTGATGCAGTTGCTTCTGCTGGTTGATCTTGGAATTGCTCTAGTATAGTATTGATATACTGTCTGCTGAACGATAGAATATGGTCCCCTGCACCTGAGTCGGTGTATATTAGGTTTCCTGGTTCTGTAGTTCTTACAGTAACACCTGTTGGGATTTCGTTGTTCGAATCGGTTATTGAATCAGTTATTGAGTCGTCGTCCGGATCTTCCAGTGCTCCAAAAGGGTTGCTGTTATGGTTGTTGTTTTTATAATCCTTCTGCGAGTAGGTATGGTGTTCCAGTCAGCTGTAGGGGTGACAGGTAACATTTATCGGGTGCTTCGCACACGTTGTTGTAGCATCTTTAATCTCTAACTATTAGAAGTAAATACGAATACATATAGTAGTTGTTAACTGTCTATTAGTTATTAGAGTTACAATGATGTTAGAGATTAAAGTGAGCACAGTATGTTGTTACATCCTGTGATCCAATCTCATGTGTTGGTGTTTCTTCTTGTACAAAGCTATCTTCATCTATTATTGGGCGATGGTGTGGCAGTTGAATCAGTTGATTCCAGTCAGTTGAACTGTAGTTTAACTGTACTCTATCGCTCACCTCTGTTGAGTCACAGTTGAGTAGTTAGTCGAACTAGTCAACCTTAACGTGCTAATAATCTAACATGGTGAAGTACGGATTACATGGAGTTTGGTTGATCGGCCACCATATGATTTTTCTTTCTATCACATCCAGTCTGTCAGTACTTCTAAATCACTCCTGGGATTGTACACATGCGTCTGCTGCTGTTGGTGTTGCTGCTGCATTAGCCTATATATGGGGATGATGATGGTGTGGCATCTTTTAGAGCCATTAAACTTCCGATGATAACAGTGTGTTGTTCTATGGAGTTTGCAGTTAATAATTGCTTGTTTTCATGGTTGCTTTCTACCACCAGTTCTTGTGTTGCAGCATTAGCTAATCCAATTTCTTTGAATGTGCCTTTTCTTTATTTCTTTGTTGGAATGTGCTGTGGAGTTTGCCCATGTTTTGTGGTTCTTTTTCTTCCTTTCCATATGGCAATTGCATCATTGAGGTCCAAATGTTTCTGGAACTGTTGTAGTGTCATTTGAGGCATTACTTTGTCATTGCATGTGACATTCAGTTGTATTATTAGCATGATTCAGATTGCTTGTAAGTCTTTGTAGTATACTTGAGGCACTTTGCATGGGTCATAGGCTGTTTTCATTCCTTCTTTAATTCCTATGATTTCATTATCATAGTCTTCAGGTTCAATCAATTGATGCCACTAGATGGTGAAAGTGTTTCCAGGAGAATATCCTATTATCTGGTCTTGGTCCTTCAAGATCCAGGAAGCCAGACTCTTCAAAGATGTACTTTATCATGTAGATTCCTCAATTTTCATGGATTTTGTATGATGTATCATTCATAGTACTGCTTTTTCTGAAGCTGGTTAATGATATGCTCCTCTGTCACTTTGTCAAGTTGGGCTATTCCATAATTGTTTTTGGATGCTACTGTCATTGATTTCTTTCCTGGTGGATGCATTTCTGCTTCCTATTCTTGTTCTTCTTTTCTTCAATACAGGTTCATATTGACAGATGGTTTGATACAGTTTCGTATCTTGTGTTGATATAGCTTGTATTTTTCATATTTTACTTACTTTCAAACCTGTTATTAATAGTTAACTTACTGTACATCATTTCATGGGACTCAAAAATTAAATTCACTGTAAAAAACAACTGCATAATCCATGCAATTTTCAAGGAGCAGATCAACTCAAGTTAGCTATGAATGGATAATATTTTCAGAATCAGCATAGAAATATGGTCTAGAAAAGTGTTTTGAATTTTTTTCCTCTATGCATTTTTTGTATGTTGTATGTGGTCCAAAATGGTAGAAAATGCGCCAAAATTAATTGTGGTAAAATTTCTTTATTAGGGTACATCATAGTGAACATTGAAATCGTGCAGTGACGCACCGGTATAAATTATTAACCCTGACATACACCATATATGCTACATTATACTACTATTACATACTGCCCGCATTCTCTTGTTTGTGGCTCATCATTGCTAGAACCTCTCCTCTTTGTTCCATGTAACAAATTACTGCAGTATACTATGTACAGAAAGTGAATTGTTTGACACATAACACATCCTAACATGGAAAATACCTGTCCTTGCAGAATGTTTTGTATTTCATATCATGTATGCACAAAGGAAATTACAACTTGTAGTAATTCCTGACTGACAACATCAGTAACATTTACTTTTTAGTAGGTACTACTACTACATTGATTATGTGCACCAAAGCCTAGATATAACTAATGACTAAAGAAGGAAACATTCTCTCTCCCTGTAGGTGCTATACCAGAAAAGGGAACCATTAAAAAATTGGTGCGCTGGAGATTTTTGATATATTTTATGTATTTAGATAGGGACATGAGGAGACGTATATCATGGTTTATATAAATAATACACTACACAGCAGGAGGAGTTGACTTTCAACACATTCGTGTGAAGAAGAATGAGAAAAGAGTAAGAGAGAGAGAGAGAGATATAAATCAGAAAATAACATCTATTGTACTATAATAACAGAAGAAGCTACTAATCTAACCAGTAAACTAAGAATACATAGTAAATTATAATTGGCTCATTCACTTAGGGTTTTGTACACAATTAGAATTGTGTGCAAGTAATTAGGCTTTTGTTACCTACCTAATACTATCTACCTACTTCCTCCAGCTAATGCTAATCTAACCAGTAGCTCCCCCGGTTAAAAGTAACATGCAACAGTATGGTTTTAAAGGGAAAGAATTCAAAAAATTTCATTAGAATTGAAACTGTTCACTTGAGTTCACTACTTAATCTCCGTGCTTTGTGGCGTGAAACTGCTGGCTAAATTATTAGCGTTAGTCGGAGGAAGTACCTACCTACACTGTGGTGTTTTTTTGTGGTGGTGGTGGCAGTCTATTACAAAGTAAAATGGTATCCATTGCCAATGGGTAACATTATAATGTGTGCGTGTGTGTGTGTGTGTGTGTGTGTGTGTGTGTGTTTTCACTACAATTAAATAAATCATGTGTGTAAATATTTAGGCACACAGTATGATATGTACTATGTCTGTTAGTCCTAGGTCCTACATGTTCCCATGCCACATTATCATAATATTATACATCTGTAGCACAATCACTTGTTTACTTCTATGGAAGCTACAGTAGCTATTACAGCAGATTACTTTTTGGCTTGCTGTACTTACTAGCTATTAATGTGCAGGATTATAGTACTGTACGCCCCCACCGCATGCCAGACGGAAATTGAATATCTCTTTTTATTCGTAGTAGTCGAGTACTCCCTTTGGCTTCGCATTTCTAGTGTGTGTTTCGTTTGTTTGAAATGATAATGTGAATTATCGGTTTCCAATAAAGGCTTAATAAGTTTTTATTTCTTCATTCACAAGCGTCTCAAAATAGCATAATTGTAATGACATGGAAAAACAAACTTTAGTTTTCGATCTTAATTATATTCAATTTTCAATTTTCGCGCTTCAATGCGCGCTAGTTTTCCAAAACAACAAAACAACATAAAAGGCCCATAACGATCGCTCACATCGCCTTCAAAGCAAAAATCACAAGAAAGAAATTAATAGCTTTTTGTACAGTAAACTTTATTAGCTAAGTTGCTTTGCCTCGCTTCTTGTCTATGGATTTATTGCTTCTCTCGCGTTGTTGCTAACTACTAACTAGTGCCTTGCCAATCGATTGACGGTACAGTATCTACCTGCGGTTACAGAACCATCATCTAGTTGCTCGCCTAACAACTCACGCACAATTATTTATATTTATTTTGTTCATCATTTACATACCGTACATATTGTGACAAGTAACACATCATTCATACATAATATATATCTCATATCCCTAGACAAACAAGCAAGCAACAACAACAACAACAACAACCATGAAGCTTAATATTACCGTAGCATTTCTTGTAGCTCTTCTATCAGAAGACGTAGCTGTAGCAGCAAAAACTAAATCTAAAACCAGTCGACGTGCTGAAGCAAATGGAAAGAAGGTTGAACCAAAATTCGCCACTGAAACAAGGAAGTTACAAGGAGAAGAATTTTTTCAAAGGTATGTAACAATTATTGGTAATGAAGATGTTGCATTTACTGGTGGATTTGGTATTCAAGGACCAGAAAAATTACTAGGTTCTGTATTATATACATCTGGTGGGGTATATAAAGAAGAGGATGTTGTTATTCGACCAAGAACTGCACAAGGTGGTAAAAGATTTGCTGGTGGTAAGCAACCAATTAAATTCCCAGCACGACGAACAAATTTCTTTATCACAGGTGAATGTACAACAACATCTGCTGGATCAGATATAGAGATTACAGGACACACATGCTTTTATACTTTATGTTTAGGCGGTGGAGGTAATAATTGTGTTAATATGTATGCTGGTGGACCATTCCTATTTACACCAGCCGCTTCTTCACCACAAGGACAGACGCCTGCACTACCACCTCCATTTGATGGTATTATTATTGGTGTGTTGGTGCATTTGCTGGCATTTCAGGATTCTTTTTGTTGAAACCAAGGCTGGACGTACATCATTTAATGATTTACCACAACTTGGTTTGATTGCACAACAATTCGATTTGATTACTTCAATGCCATTACCAGAAGCACCTGGTCCACAATTGGCTATTTCCAATGTTGCAGGAGTAGCCTTGCGAATAGTTTGAATTGGAAACATCAACATACGAAGTCAACTCATTCACTCATTCACTCACTGCAACGCAACGAATTGAAATGAAATGAAAATGAAATGGACTTTCCCCCTACATACCTGTCCCCATATAATATACCCTTACTTGGCCTTTAGCTTGACAAACGAAACGAAACAAAAACGTAAAAAACGAATACTACTTAATATTGACTTGATTAACTGTAAAAATGATATATATATATCATATAATACAGTACATAATATATTCTACATACAATAACAATAAATTTGCATAACCGCCACTACTTATTCTACCGTACTGTACCATTTTTCGTTTTCTTTCTAGATGAAGTGTACGCTACTTTTTTACAAAATCTATTCTATCATTATCCACCCACTATCCATCCTTACGTACGATGCAGAAAACAGTAATTCCTCGCCTTCATTTCCTTCCCACTTGTGTGTCACATACACACACCCACTATATATTATACACACGCCAATTCTACTGTACTGTACTGTACTGTAATTCGTGAGCCCGTATTGTCAGGCCCCAAAACATCGCTTTTAACTGGAAACTTCGACGAAGATCTTTGACACAGCGTACAAACACGGCATTAAAATTCCCATCCATGGCACGGGACAAGGCCCTACCAATTCATCAATCTTATGGTGCTTTATATCAAGTGAATTGCTTCAAAGTTATGGCACGTAAGAACATGGGATGGTGTTTGTATCTCCTGACGGCAATATGATATTCCGATTCAACATGCATTACCAGAGGGAACAAAGACGATACTACGGAAAATGAAAGAAGATGATGCTCAAATATGGCACAAACCTACTGATTGACATATAAACCGCATTCATTCCGAGTAACAATCCAGATCGGATTGCAATTTCAAGGTATAGAGTAGTGGTATTGGATTGTTATCAGCTTATTCCTTGCACCATTCAGTTTAGCTATAATTTATAATCATATTTTCGATTAAAATACGAGATCTATAGATTTTTACATACGTATGGAATTAGGTCATTTTTCTGAAACTTTTGGTTGGACGGGGGTGGGTGTGACTTACTGCTCGTGAGATGAGGTTTTATATTCTACCATTTCCGAAACCATAAGATACTACTCAGATATCCGCTATTGCTGTTTTCTTTCAATTGCGAAACTGGCGAGTTTTAGGGACGAGATCTCTTTGCTTTCGTGATGATTTTCTTCTTCGTGTGGTACAATACATGGCGCCGCCGCCATAATAATCCTACGAATATTTAAATTAGGCTTTAGCATAGAGTAGTTCGCTTTCCTTTCAAATCCTAGAAGCATCAGATCTTTGCTTCTTTCTTCTTCTTTTCTTTCTTCTTCTTCTTCTTTAAACATACATACATGAACAGTTTTTTCATTGTATTGCTTTTTGCTCTGATGTTTGTGTTGCTTTATCTTTATGAGTTGGAATTTTGTCTGTATATCCATTATCCTTTTTTTGCTTCTGATATTCAAGCTTTCATTTGCCCATCGTCACTGTCACTGTCGTTCTTGTTGCCATTATCATCTTCGTTATTACTGTTTGAAATTCCTGCCATTGTCTATTGCTGCCGCTGCTGCTGCTGCTGCTGCTACTATATCCTTGATTGTAGTAGTGTTGCCCCCTGCCCCTTGCCACCACTTCGACAACTTGCATTATTATTTTTCATTACTGTTTGTTAATTATTAGCCAATATAGCAGCAGTTGATGTTGTATGTGTATCTAAGTGACCAAATTGTAAAAATGCAAGTAAAAGTTGTTCATTCAGTACTTTTTGTACATTTAATTCTATTTCAGATTCCATACTTGTTGTTGAAGTTGTTGTCTTTCATTTAATAGATACTTTATTAACAAATCATCTTTCTCATCATCACTTGTCATCACTGTTATCGCTGCCATAATCATCATCGTCATCGTCGACATCGTCATCGCATGGTGATACAGTAGCGAGTTCGTCATCTTTTGGTTCTGATCATTACCATCATCTGCTTGTACTTGTTCTTGCACTTGTTTTGCTTGTACTTGTTCTTGTTCTTTTCGTTGAGTGGTTCAACTCTCATAATTTTAATTCTTACACACTCACTTTTTTATATTACGCACGTTGTTACACTGTCTCTTTTTCTTTCCATTTCATATAAATAGTGATCTATTGATGATTGAAAATAACTAACTTTTTCTTGCCGTAGTATTTTGCCGGACTATTTATTTGTCGTTATAATACACGTGCTCTAACGTCGTTTTCGTTTTCTTTTGGTAGTGGCGCAAGTGTCGTATCACGAAGATAATTCTCCGTCTCTCTCTATTGAAAACTTATGAAAACCGGAAGAAGTACCCCCTTGTATGCTCTTATGATATAAAAAGGACAGGAACGAGAATATCATCCGAAAACAATAGCATACTGAATCGTACAAAATAGATTGAAAGTGGTATGAGTAATTCAGAAAGAATGTTGTGGTTGCGGATAGTTTTTTTGTACAACTAGTTGTAATAAGTCCTCATCCAGGCGGGTCGACTGTTGACTTTACTGTCTTTCTAAGACATAGAGGAGCAAAGCGGCAGCTTTTAAATAATAAGTTATATATATAAGTCCTCGTCTCATTAGCCAAGACCGAACCGACGACGAGTCTGAATTGCGTTATGAATCCGCTAATGTACAAAAATTATTACTGGACAAGTGACGGGAGAGAGTTTTCTTCCAGATCGTCTCTTGAATGAATTGATTACAGCACCTTAAATAAAGAAAATAATACTAGATACAGTCTACAGTCGTAATCGCGTTAACAAATACATTTTAACAAATACACCATTAGGCGTGCATGTGATTCGTGACTGGATGGGCTGTATTGTGTCCCGTGTAGTGACTTATTGATATAAAAAACTAAATCATGCCCAAATTTTACTATAACAACTTTAGCATCAAGTATATACACCTAAAAATCGTTTTTTAGAGGAATATTAAAGTTTACAATTGACCTATTGGATGGAGAACTATTAATTCCTTATTCTATAAGGCTACTGGTATCTCACAATGTAGGCTCAACACAGCACACATCCGCTTTTTATGAGGTATCTTGTTCAGGACACAAAGCAGGGTAGAACTTCCAAGAAAGTGCTCCTTATTGGTCAGGGAGAGTTCCTTTACCTTGTTGTGATTGTAATAAATGATGGGTCAACAATATGTTGTAGGCGCTCCTTCATTTCATGCACACAATCATGTACCAAGACTAGCCTTTAAATAACACACCATGTTACAAGTTAATTTCTTGCAACTATTTTTTGCAAGAAGAACTTTTTGGGAAATAAAGTTATGGAACCCATTATATGCTTACTCTTTCATATATCTGCCAGGTTTACCTTCCTTCTCCACAGTTTATGTATAATATGTTCAGCTTATGGTTTTGAGATCTTGTTGTTGTGAGACATGGAGGACAGACATGGGTGATACTTAGTAATAATCACACATTCCATCCACACACTATAAAAAGCCGGTGTACCACAGATACATTAAAAGAAATTGGTGTAACACATGTACTGCAGTAAGAAAAGCTACCTATATTGTAAATCAAAAAGTTAAAGAGGAGAAATTGGGCCTACATCACACCATTTCATTTAAAGAACTTTTTAGAGCATGATGACACAAGTAAAATATCATATAGGCTGGCTGCTGTGTTGTGTCACCACACAGCATTGTTGACTGTATACTAATTTCTATAGTTAGTCTATGCACATTGTTTCAAACCATGTCAATCCTAGGTGTAGGTGTCTTGACTTTCAGTATTAGTATTATTACATGTGTTACAGACAAAGCATGCGGCCCCATTGTAATTTTGCGTTGTCAACGCTATTCTCTATATTTTTGATGTACAACAAATCAATCAATGAACACATTGGAGTCACACCTTTTACAAAATAGTTCAACACCTACTATATTGAACAAAATAAATTTTTACCAAAAACTTCAGACTTCACCAGCACTGTTGTGATGCTTCTGGCATGATAACAATTACAAAGCAATGTATTGGATAATAAGTGCGTTCAAAATACCACCTTACTCTTATTCTTTACTGCCAATAAGATACACATACCTCAGAGTCTATCTTTTACAACTTGCATCTTGACAGTAGAGAACTGGAGGGGAGGGGGGGGGGGGGGGATCAATCAATCTATCTTAATGAGGGTTTTCTATGCATGCTTCTATCAGTTGTTGGGCAGGCTCATCTATTTGTTTGTTTGTTTGTTTGTTTACTTTTGAACAGGTTATTATGCTTATGAATTATTTTGGTAGCATACAACAATGCTAAATGTGATTTTTCCAGGTAAAGAGAAATAAGAAAGTTGAAAAAAGTACTGGGAGATAACAAACAAATAGATAGATTGTTTAATGCTCTGTACTATATAGATATTATATAGTAATAACAAAAGAATATAGTGTTTATAAAATACATAGTATGGCAGCTACAGTAATGAATACAAAAGTAGATTTATTTCAAAATTTATACTACACTATTCAAAAATTAATAATTTTTAGAATGTTTTTATTTTTTTCTTAGTTTGCATATTATAGTTGGACACATACAATACAGTCCGTTTCAGAATTATCTATAGTGTCTTTATTTTGTTCTGCCGTATGTAAGTCCTTGTTATTGTTATTGTTATTGTCATTGTTGTTGCTTTTCTTCTTCATACTGTATTTTTTACTATTCTTCTTCTTCTTCTTCTTCTAATCATTCTAAAATGAATGTATGAATGAATCGAATTGATTCGAATCTGCACCTACATCTACATCTTCTTCTTTTAGAATGAAATTGGTCCAATACCGGTTGTTAAAAAATAGGGATGAAATAATACTTGTGTAATGGATGGTCGTTTATTTGGATTAAATTGTAAACAGGATGAGATTAAATCTTGTAATTTTGTATCATAATGGCATAAATTTGTTGTTCAGTTTAATTGGATGGACTTCGTTTTTGGATCAATGATCATCATTTCGGCATTTGCTAATAATTTTGTAATACTATCTTCTGATTTACCTTTAAAGTAGGATTTACCTGTGGATAATTCTAATAATAACATACCTAAACTCCATATATCATAATTTTTTTGTACTTTAAATTGATAACCAATATTTTGTTTTCCGCTACGGCAAATTCTGGTGGTGTCGCTTCGGGTGAATAATCTTCGGGATTACTATTAAATGTAACACAGGATTCTAAATCAATACCTTTCACTTCTTGATTCTTACCATTCTTATCCGTCGTTAATACAAATTTTCCGCTTTTAAATCAGTCCAGACTAATCCACTCGAATGCATCGCTTCTACACATCGACAGACATTCACGGCCGCCTTCCGTAATTCGGATCCCGACAAACCACCATCTTGTTTATTTTGTGGTTGTTCTAAAAAGACACGTAAATTTTGATTCCCACTTTCTAAGACTAATGCGGAGGAACCGGGGTGGTATACCTTTGGTAACACCTGCTAATCATCACAATTTGGTATAAAATCCACTTTCCGTACAAAGCACGTGTCACTCCCTTTAAAGAAGGAAAATGCTACACGACCTTTCGATGCCACACGATTATAATTTTTATTTTCTCTTGATAATCGATCGATATAATTAGATATCTTGACAGTTAGTCTATTGGAACCAATAATTGGTTGATTACCATCTTTATCAGCCTCATAGGCATAATAAATTTGTGATCGTTTCGAGGATGATTGAATTAATTTACCAACTAATAAATATTTTTTTGTTTTACCCATAACAACTTTACCATTTAAATCATATGATTGCGGCATTGCTGCTAGTACTGCTGCTGCTACTACCTTTTTATTATTATTAATAATTGGATTCTTTTTTACGACAGCAGCAGCTGCTTTGACTTTGATAACAGGCACAGGTGCAGTCGTACTTTTCTTCACTACTGGTGCGGCCAGTTTTTGGAATTTTCAGTGATGCTTTTTTACTATTGGTTTTGAGTTTGATTTTGACTTACTATCAACAATATCAATAGTTGTTAATAATTTATATTTCGATCCTGATGCTGTTACAACCACTGCATTGTTCTTAGGGACAACTGCCTTACCAATAGCTAACGGTGATGTTGTTATCTCATACCCATCTGGCAATTCAGGATGATTGGAGACAGTACCTTTTACTGCACCTGATTTTAATATCGTCCATTCATCAATTTTTGGTACACCCAAATATAAACGTGTACTTGATGACTGCGACGTAGACGTCGTACGCTGTACAAGTTGTTGTTGTTGCTGATGCTGCTGCTGATGTTGTCCGTTATTATTACTGCTACTCCTGAATGCCAATACACCGCCGCCGCCGCCGTTGTACGAAAACGACAACAATAAGTACAGGCGGCAATCACTATTAATAATTGTCGCGTCGGTACTAGCGAAAGAAGACGACCCATTGTCTAACTAACTTCTTCTTTTTCTTCTTCGTTGGAGATTTGTTCTTGGCTGCCCGGTTTCTTGTTGTTGTTCTTGTTTGCCGACGACGACGATTATGATTGCTGTGCGTTTAGGCTATTTAGATATCTGTGTCAAATAAGATCCCTTTTTTACTGCTACGTACTACACTACGTCTTGTTAGCAAAACAGCAATCACACACGCACACGACACACGAACACGACACTCTAGAAAAGCAAAAAAGCCAACAAAAAGAAGTCAAGTAAGTAAGATTCCCGCGCCTAGCCTTATTGTTTTTAGTCGTACGTGGCTTCAGTAGTGTGTAGTGTGCGTCGTACGGCTGTACGTTTTTGCCAAAAAAAAATATCTTTCTCTTACTGCCTTACTTCTCGTTGGTTGTTGTGTTGTGTTTTGTTGTGCTGTGTGGTTGGGCGAGGGGTGCGCCAAAAATAAATATATATTATGAATAGAGAGGGGTCCCGTCTGCTCTAAGTCCTGAACAGTCTGTACGCGCATCAGGGATAATAATTATTACCCCTGACGGGCATCGAATTTAGTCTCACTGCTTGTGCGTACACGCGTCCATTGCTTTTCTCCGAAATACCGTACTGCAGCTATCGTTATGCCATGCGGTATTTGAATACAAGGCTATTCGGCCCAAACAAATTGTCAAACAATCTTTTTCGTTTTGCTGAAACTAAAAAATTTAAATAATTTTTTTGCTTCTTCTCACGTGTGAAAAGCAGATGTAGTATGCCATTTGCGTGCAGTCGCTCTGTCTATCTAGTAGAAGCTGCTCTAGCGATTCTATTAATATACTGCTGACTTTTGTACATATAAAAATCAAAAGCATATAAAATATTGACTACTACGAAAATGAAAAAAATGGAGAAAAAAAACAGTAGTACTAGTATGAAGAAAGATAATCAGAATCATCATAATCATTATCGACCATTATGGCATTTTGTATCTGTTTTAGTTTTGTTGATTATTTTAATCCGGGAGATATCAACCGTAATGATGATAAATAAGACGTCGTCTAGATATGAGTATAGTAATAGTATTGGTTTAAGTGCATCAATGTCAACAATGTCAACAATGCAAAAGTTAACCATGTTAGCAACATCAACGTCAGCGTCTACATCAACGTCACCAAAACGTGATTATGTTCCATCAAAGATAGAAAATATATTATTGATAATAGAAGGAACTTGGTTATGATCCAAAGGATAAAAAAAGTAATCCAACAGGATGTAATATATGGGATAATCCACAATTCCACCAATCAATAATGAAATAATGGCGATGGTGATGATAGCAGTACTATTTTCATGATTATTCTTTTCATTTAGATCGTCATATAAAAGGCAGTAAAAAGTTTTCAACCTATACCAAATTTATTAAAATCAGATTATTGATAATAAAAATAATTAATAATTCTTCTTCTTCATCTTCCATTGA
>FMBT01000737.1:0-13276 GCA_900095095.1 Fragilariopsis cylindrus CCMP1102
GGACTAATTAACGCTGCGGTTAATATATAATACAAAACAGTACTACGAAAAGTGTATCCATTTGCATCTGTTGCTTCTCTTGCCTCTTTTATTGTATCTATATTTTGGGCAACTGCTGTGTTGAATCAATTAACAGAAAATCCACCTGCGATGGCAGCATCGGTATGGGATTTATTACAAAGAGATTACAAACTTCAATGGGTTGCTGTGAATTCACATTTTGTTCTTGGTATGTTCGGATTTATGTGGTTGATGGGTACGAAGGCATACTTTATGGGTGGTAAACAGCCAGCAATTTTTGGCTTGGCCGTGAGTGCTTTGATGTTTATGTTAAGCATTATGAATAGAGCTGTAGCAAAAGGTGGTGGATCAGTCGCGAATAGATACGGATCTAGTGTTATTGGACTTTTAAGTACCTACTCTTCTCTGTTGTTTCGGCGTGCTCGGGAATGCTTTGGCCCATTGGAATTCGTTGCAGTTGGTATAGGTATCATATCGTCGATAAGCTACGCAAAATATGTTTGGAACCAAATTCAAAGTTAATACTAGTAGTACGAAATAATAGAGAAAATCTCATTATATTATAGCATTTTGCACCTCGTCGTTTATTAATATTATTTTATTATTTAGGCAATGGCGTTATAAACTTCCTTCGCAATACTTTTTGCTATATCACCATGTGATGATGCTGACATTTCCACACGACTTACTATGTATGCAGACTTTGCAGTTTCTTTCGCTTCAGGACTTGCAATGACGACTGTTCCTAATGCAATCATTGATCGGATTAATGCTTCTGTTTCATATATTTTAGATTTAAGGATTTTTATCAACTTGTAATACCACCTGTGATGCGATTATTGCTGCGGATGCGTCATCTTTCTTAGAATGAACATAAAAGCTTAGGTTATAAAGAAGTGTCGCAACTGACAATCGTATGTTTTTGTTTTTGGACGTAATGAATTTTTCATTACATCTAAGGATAGGTTCCAATTGACTTGTAATGGCCTGTAATGAACCAGGCCCACCACGAAAGGCATTGGTAAAAAGACGTAACGATAACATGGGAATAGCAACCGCCGCGGGTCCATCCAGATCGGTTGTATCTGCACACATAGACAACGATTTACAGATCATCGTATTCCAATATGCAACGTTACTCGACCGTGCTCCGTCCGGATGTGCCACAGTAAGACGAGCTAGATCTAAGGCAGGGAATCCCTCATTACGTGGAAAGATTTCGAGCATATCAGAAATCATTTTCAGTTCATCTTGTTCGATCTTCGATGAATGATATCGATTGGTTGCACCCAAGGTATTCACGAGATTCAACAATGTTGCTCGTTGCGAATCCGATAGGTGTCCATATTCCTCAATCTTTTTCTTCATCTTTTCTAACGTAGTTGCTGCTACTTTGCCGGATAATTCAAAACATTTGTAGGCTGGTACTGGTATGTGTTTGTAACCAATCATTGGCATACCCGTAGTAGCTACGGGGGTGGGTGATGCTGATGCAGCAGTAGCCCCTCCTGCTCCCCCCATACCCAGTGTTGGTGTTTGATTTCCCACTCGTTGCTCAATATAATTAGCGATATCATTTAAATGATTTTGTGGCAACATGTGCGCATCAATAAATCGTTGTGCTGCAACAAATTGATTCTCGCCATTGTTGTATCCAATCTGTAACTTAGCGACACCACCATCAGCCTGATCCACCTCGATGGGTAGAACATGGTCGTATTGTGCACCATCAATAGTCCCACCATCGGCTGATCCCATAACCTGTCCTACCTCAATCCATGTTTGAGATGACGCACTCCATTGCGCGGCAATAGCATTATTATTCTTATTGAAGAGTTGAACTTGTCCCTCGGAGGTTCCTCGTTTTTGTAAATTGTTCTCCCAAAGGGGTAACTTAGCAACCTCTTCTGCACTCGGTCCTGATTGTTTCTTTGTTGTGGCTTCTTGAACAGCATGATCAAAAGCTTCCTTTTCAGCCTGGGGAACCATCCGATCCGATGCCTTCGTAAAAATACGAAGTGTTCCATCTTGACAGCATGTTGCGAAGTCCCCCTTCGGAAGACCGATTACTTTCCAAACACAAGATGGATGTAAGATGATTTGTGGTTCTGTCACACACACATCTCGATAACCCCAGGCAACAACGTGTCCATCTTCTGCCGATGATATAATACTCGTGACGGCGGTATTATTATCATCACTATCATTATCAGCAGCATCTTCTAATACCGGAGCAACGGAAAGTAACATTGGTGGATGTGATGATTGCTGTTGTAAAAATGTTAATGTTGATAGAGATTCACCCGTATAACTTGATCGTAATCGGACACTGCCATCATTAGAACAAGTTGCAATAATTGGTGTGTTGCCTTGTCCTCCTCCTAATGTACTGATATCCCGAATCGGTCCTTCGTGGTCATTTGCCACCGTATGTTGACATTGTACCTGACCCGTTTGGATATCCACCGTCCAGATACGAACCGTATAACCCTGAATTTGATTATTTTGAGCGATTCCTGCAGACCCGGTAGCAATCTTTATAATATTAGCAGGTTGATCCTTAGTTGGAACTAAACCTGTCACACATGTCGAATTTTCATGACCTGGTAGAGTTGCCAACATAGCCTGTCGATGTACGTCCCAAATTTTTGCTGTACCATCCCAAGATCCCGTTACTAGATACTCCTTGGTACTATCAGCAGCACCAGCTCTGACAAATGACATACTTGTTACAGGCTTTTCGTGGCCTTTGAGTGTTGCCATCAATTCATGTGAAGTAGAATCGAAGACTCGAACAAGATTATCCTTACAACCGGTCACATAATATCCAGCATCGGACGACGATGACGACGACGACGATGACGGTGATGATAATAGGGCTGATATAGCATGATTATGATGGTATTCAATTGGTTTCAATGATCCTGATGGAACACCAAATTCACAAAGACCACCTCCTTGATTACCAGCCACAATACGATAATCATCGTCGGCCGAATCGTCTAATGGAGGAAGTACACACGCAACACGTATTCCCTGACTATCAGAGACAAATTGTCCAGAAAGTTCCCAATCAATCTCCATTATTATTAGAGAGTTTATGTATGTTCTTTTCTATTCCTCAAAAACACAGTTTGTACTACTTTCTATAGTTAGCTACGTTATTTATTCTTCGACGATGAAACAATATCGTTCACTTTCAAACAGCAAAGGCGGCAATGGGAATTTTTTAAAGAAGGATCTCGAAGTCAATGGAATTTATTGTTTATTCGACTCATTCGACTCATTCGACCGGTTTGAGATTCGTATAATCCTAAACCCTACAGTACTGAGCCCTGAGACATTGAACATCGTGTCATGAATTTCAAATATTGTGAGTGAATGATGAGGCATCGAATGAATAATCGTTACTAATAATATTAATCAATAATAACAACATGATAAAAAGGTAAAGAGTAAAGAGGCAACAATAGACACTTAAAAATCAACGACAAACTAACATATACGAGAGTGATAAGAAGTCGAGACAAGGTGTTGTATTAAGATATGATCATGAACGTAATCAATACCGCTATATCGTTTCTGAACCAATCGATTGATGTCAGTACCGCATATGTGAAGGTACGTAAAAACGACGACAACAACAACAACAACAACAACGACGACGATACATTTCTCAGGCCTTTTTTCCTTTCATCTCTCTCACTCTCACTCTTTTTCTCTCTTTCTATCCCGCACATAAACCCATTCTTCGAAACGTACTGACTATATGAAGAATAACGCTTTTCCTATTACAATACTTTTGGCCGTTGTATACTATTTCCGTACTCGATGTAAGACATTATAGAAAGATAATAAGTTCGATAGTGATTCATTTTTCCTATAGAGCGCAAAAATGCTAATGAAGTTTAAACCTTTGATTATTGCTGGGACACTAATTCTCGTATTTTTTCTTCCAATTATTCCTTTTTATTGCAACGAAAGATCCCAAAAGTCGAGATCATGGATATGTATTATCTTCGTCGTCGTCGTCGTCGTCGGTAAAGGGTGGATTGGTGTCGTTATCGTCACAAAACAATAAGAACGATAGTAGTAGTAGTAATAGTATCGCTGATCGACAAGAGGAGATAAAGAAGGTTCGGCAACGTCAACAAGACTTAGCAAATGAAAGAGCTACAGAAGCTTCTAAAATACGAAAAGTAAAAGAAGCAGAAGAAAGAGAACGAAAAAAGAACATAGCTAGAAAAAAGCATGATAATGGAGGAACTCGACTCGGCACAACAGGTAGTAGTAGTAGTAGTAGTAGTAGTATATCTAATACAACAAAACCACAGACTTCAACTTCAACATCATCGTCATACAGGTATGTACACAACACAGAATGCACTTTTCTACTTAGTTGTGATACTGTAATTGGTCGCGATGAATTGGTTTTTGATTGAAGAATTCTTCTTATTTCATTTCACTTACTGCATGTGTGCAATTGCTATTCAACTTCTTTTTGTTCTTGAAAATGAATGGATCAATTAGTCCAACAAGACCTAGTCCTAATGCGTGAGGGCCGCGAGGATGTTAAGACACACAATTTACACTTTCATTTAACAGTCTATGAACTTGACATTCAGTAGGACTGCTAAATTATTTTCGTGTTCTATAATGACTGTTTCGAGACTCAAATCAAATGTCAATGTTTGTTGGCTGATGCATCATTTTGAATATTTAATCGCATCGAGAAGAACTATGTCATGCTGTATAGCTGTGAATGATGTGATGGTTTTTATGGGCTCATTTCGGGAAAGCCCGAACCCATCATTGAAAATAATACCTAGCCACTTCTTTTATGCAGAATACTAATCCTTTTAAAGGTTAGTAAAACAATCTACAACCACTACTATTATAATAATACTTCAATAGTAAACAACACCTTTTGTACCTTTTATTATACATGATTAATTTTTTTTGAATTTTAGACAACGATATCTGTTGAGGCGCTAAGCTAGTACTTCTACAACGATTCAATTTCCATTTTTTATGCACACTGCGTGAGTAGATGTTTCGCCGCGCTTTCATCGCCTAAAATTTCCTTACGATAACTGTAGTAGAATTTTGCGAGAAAAACGAAGGACAGAGAAGTAACTGGTGACGTGTAATACGCGACATGTTTATTATCAAAGAAATACTCTTTTACACGCATGATAAATATTATTTGTTTGTGTCAACCGTTCAAGAATTACAAAAGAAGAAAGATACCCAAGCATGATGGACGGTTCTAACGATATCGACGAAGCATCTTTATTGTCGGGGAGTAAGCGGGGTGTCGATGATGTTATTGATGAACAGAATGAATTTGAATTAGATCCAGAAAAACGTCATGAAGCCCGTAAAATGAGACGTATTATGGCCAACCGAAGGTCTGCAAGGGAAAGTCGTGAACGACGCAAGAAACTCCTTACCGAGTTACAAGATTCCGTACAGACTTTGACGTCAGATAATACTACACTTACAAAGGAAAATCTTTCCCTACGTCGAGAATTAGCATCTCTTATTGAACAATCGGGTGGTACTGCAGGTTTGGGTATGATCCCAATATCCAAGCATTACTTGAAAGTACCCAAAGCTTTACGAATCTTTCTGCCCAGTCGAATGATGGCGGAGACATCAGTCCCAAGAAAAAATAAATCGCATCAGAAGAAAAAACGAGAGTAATCTTTCAAGTTATATTTCAATTAAGACGATCGTTTTTTTTTTTGATATTTTAAATCGAAATACATTCATTCGGGGAGATATTGTATTTTATCTTTGATTTATTGATACTGATACGATGCTCTATTACCTCAAAATAAGATATCTAAAGTCAAAGTAAAGTCAAAGTTTAAAGAGATTACACAGAGACTGTAGTATATTTTCTGGTACTATATAGTAGGCAAGGATTTCTTTTTTTGCCTCATCAAAGGAAGAAAGTTAGAACAACGCTCAATGACTCCAGAAATATCTGATTGAATGTCATTATTTGATTAAGTTATATACAATACTTGCGAAATTTTCCGTACCTAGCTAGATATCCACATTTCTCGTCATTTCAAATTATTTCAATAGAAGGATTTGTGTGGTTGTAGTGTAACAAATCTCAATCTTTTGGTCATCCACCTATTCTAATTGTCTGCAAAACAAAGTCACAATGCTTGAAATATGTAATTTTGGCAATGTCATCTGGAAGGTCTCCTTCCTGACAGGTTTTCATCTGATCAATTGTGGACAGGAGTCAAATAATAGGGAAACCAGAATCAATCAAGCCAGTGGAGAAATCATCATCATCATCATCATCAGAATCATCATAACATATTAACACCATAACATTATTGATAATATGTTGGCATTACCTGATGTACAGTTAGAGGATTTTTTTTCACAATACATTCTTCCTGGATGCATTAGCTTTGTCTATGATGACTCTATGGAGAGGAGCTGTAGTTGGTAGCGATGGTGGGGGCTGTGTGATGGAGACATCATCCTCCCTGTTTTTGGCTGTGAATAGTTGAGTGATATTGTTGACAAATTGCTTGGTTCAACACCCAGAGTTTCAGTTGAGAATGACTGGGTATACATAGGCACAGTAGTATTTGTATTTGTAATCAATAAAGCAGTTGATGGTGACTAACCACCCTTACTAATAGCCAATAGTTTAAAGATTTAAAAAAGTGTGATTTTAATGTCTTCATATAGGTTTTTATCCACGTATGAACGTCGTCCTGTCGTGTTGTTTCGGACAGAAGTCGTATTAATTTATATGACTATATTATTTCAACATACGACGACAATAAAGGAAAAAAAGAATGCATTGTCTCTTGGTGTGCCGAATGTGTTAGTTTTCAGTTGTCAAATGATCAACTCCTTTGAAGGGACTTGTTAATCATGGCAGATGCGATTAATAATCGGAGAGAGCACGAGGAGAAGATTAAGGAGTTTGTGAAGAGCGGAAACAAAAAACGCTTGCAAGCGTTGCTAGGATGTGAATTGAAAAAGTGCCGTCCCGACGACGACAACAATGAGGTTGGGTCTGTAGAAATACTTCCTTCTACTACTAAGGCAACCGCCCTGTTGGATTTGTTGCATTCCAAACTTTGTAATGGGACACAACAGAGGAAGAAGAAACAACAACAGCATAGTGAAGAGAACGAAGAAAAGTGTATAATGACGGTTGACGAGATTCTTCAAGCACTGTTGATGGTTGATCCTTCATATATAACTCCATGGAAAGCACTTGATGAATTCGCTATAGCATTTCAAAACAACTCAGTGATTCCCATATTACACTGTGTTTCTTCAATTGAAGAATTCCTCCTGAAAGCAAAATTTCCGTTTGGTCCATCCAGTAATAACAAATCCAATCAAAAGCATGTACCACAGTGTGTTGCGGATCTGATCGTCCAATTCGTTGAGAAGATGGCGAATTATTTACTTTTCCGAGAGGAAGATGGCAATAAAAATACTGACAATAATTATAGACAAGTGAATGATCTCGCCAACCGTTCTGAAGCTGGGGAACCCATCTTCAATAAACTGGTAGCGGAATTGCTACGCACGTTTCTTACAGTTTGTAGAGATTGGTGTGATGCTTTATTCAACAAAATCGTCTCAATTGTTCATCATCGTCGACCTGCTGCTTCAAGAATAAAGCTTTGGCTGCAACTAGCACAACTGTTATCACCACTGTTAACGAATAACCATATAGAAAGAATAGCAAAGATTCTACTAGATCAACTTTGCGGCGAAGCTCCCAACGAGATACCTCCTAGGAAGGACATCCCAGTAATAATTTCAATTGCGGTTGAAATGGCAAATCCTTTAACGTACGCCAATTCAATATTGGAAGATGAACATAATCTGACTTTGCATGTAGACAAACTTTGGAGAAAAATTGTATCTATATATTTCTACCAGACTTCCATCAATCGATCCCAATGCTACCTCGCTTCCGAAAATAATCTAAGGGAGGGTATTAAAACATGGAGTGCAAGTTTATTGAAGATATGGATTGCTGAAATTGCAAATTCTTCTCAGTCTATTGTTATCCCTAATATTGATGAATGTAATGATGTGATTAAATGTTGGTTTTCCTGGAATCTTCTCTCCATTTGTTTTGAAGTTTTAATGAGTGTTGAAGAGAAGTCATCTACTAGACTTGGACTTGTCGATACGATCATGATGGATCATACCTCGCCGCACGGATCTGACAACAGCGCAAATCGTTTGTCGGACAACGAATATCAATCAATATTGCAATTCGCTCTAGGGACGAGTGATATAAATTCACTACCCGACGAGAAGATCGATGAAATATGCTACAATAGTAATAATTATGGGTCACTTTATTTTCAAGACGATAACGCTAAGAAAATCGATTGCTTGTCCACATGTGGTACCGCAATTATGCAAAATCTTCTGTTGGTAGAATGTAATACATCCCATGATTGTATAGATGAAAATCGTTCATCAGCATTACCTCGGGCTTTGCGATTGGTGAGCATGGTGGACGATATTGTTTCAAAATGCCCTGACGATCAATTGTTTCAAGCATCAGTTTTTGCAATTGTTGCAAATACAGTCGCTTATTTTGAAGTACCAACGTTTCGTTACATCTTAGAAAGCAAAATAAAGGAGGACATTTCAAAGCCGTCAAGATTACAGAATTGTCACTACTCTATTTTGCGTCTGATCGTAACTTCAGCTATAAACATAGGCAAAAATGATGAAATGATAAATAGGTGGATGGAAATTTTTGAAAAAGACCTTCCTTCTGCTGATGCAGCACATCTCTGCCGGATGTTTGCTCACCTCGAAATTGCTCGAACGCATATTTTGAGCTGTTCAAAGAGGCTACTCGCACCGATATATTGTAACTGGAGAACCTATGAGATGATGAAGAACGAAGAAAGTACTAAACCGCAAATACAACAAAGAATCATTGATGGTATACTTGGTTTATTGGAGCTCGTTCGAATTGATAATTGGAAGAAGAACGAGATTGACGCTTGGGCGATTCTATCGAACGCGTTGGTATTGGACGTACCACCCTTGCCTAATGAAAGTCGCCGTTGGCTTTATCAAAAGTTGACAGAATGTGTAACTGATAATACTTTTAGTACCACCACTATAGAGCATCTGCTTCGGGCGACTATTGTTAGGATGTCATTCCTTTTTGAGCGCGATCCCTCAACGAGTATTCTGATTATTCGAGCCCAACAAATTGAAGATGTTGTGTCCCTCCATAGACTGATCACAGTCCTAATACGCTCTCTTGCAACTGTGGAAAATATAGTGAAAGTCGACATATCATTCTAGCCCAAGGACGTGAAGCATTTCTTCGATCGATTCTCTCCTATAAAAAGGCCAGAGATCTCGGGATCATTTTTTAAGTGGTATACTAAAGCAGATGTATTCGACGAAAGGTAAAGAATCATGCAGCTTTACCCTCTGTTGGTTGCTCTTTTTGAAGTTCAACTTCTACCTTCTGGACCATATTGTAATAGAAAGTTCCCACCCTAAAAATTGTGATCATCTTGCAAATTCCTCTACGAAGGTTGACACTAATGTATCGAAGCTGGTCAAAGAAATCAAGGAAGTCGAAAATCGAGAGCTTAAGATAGGAATTTCTAATAATTCGATTGCAAAAATTCTTATTCCATTGTGGCAACAAGATAAAATTGGGCTGTTTCCTTCAAAAAATCCAGATTTGATCAAATCAACAGGCACATTCAATCCGATACTGCCTTGGTTAGATCTAACACTGGAATTCCTTTTCTTGGTACCGTTACCAGTTCGCGACTCTCATGATTTCGACGATCCTCTATCATGGAAAATTATGACAGCGACAGGATACTTGATTAGTCGGAAACAAATACTTTCCACCAATACAGCATGCGCTCTTAGTATCGAGACAATCAAACAAACTGCAGAATCTTTCCTTTCAATTTCATCTTTGTTGATTCGGGATGCTATTCGTCTCGACTGTGACTTGGCAGTAATTGAAGACTTGTTGAGCCCAACTGTTTGCTATTGCCAAGCCTTGTACTTGACACTTGAGGGTACCGAAGCACCAGATTGTGCCGGAATAATTGAAAGTCTTTGGAATCTTTATCAAGCAGTCGCCAGTGAATCCGCATGCGTAAAATTTATCAAATATTTGGAATCGCACATCTCAGAAGACCGTCCCGTATCCGTTCCTCAACGCGATAACGATCTTTTCTCGTTAGCTTCCGTATACAGTGAGAGCGATGTTGACGAGACTGTACAACAGCTTCGTCTATCTTGTCTCCAACCTTTCCTTAGGTGCTTGCCCTTCATGACGACTTCCGAAGAGAGTGGCTTAATTGTTTCTCGGAGTTTTGTCGGGGGTATACTTGGAGCGCTTGTAACAGATTTACGAGCTGGTCTCAACGGGAAGAGTGGTGGCCTTCACCGTGAATTATACATCACATACTGCATGTCAATTGAAGAGTGCGCGTCACTACTTTTCAACCATAATATGCTGTCTTTTGATTGCTCAATATTTCTACTTTTTAAAGAGATTGCTGAAACTTTGGCGGACATCCTCGTCACGTTTCCTCTCCGCGATGCAGTACTTTTCAGGACCACTTTTATACTCGCTGTGGCCGTATTTCCCTCCATGTGTCGCGATATGATGCGCAGGAGCTTCTGTAATTCTAGTTTACCAGTAATCAAAGTTGATACGATGCTTTCGGTCGATTTGGTCCTATTCGACGGGGTATTAGATGACTGCATTGAAATTCTAATACGATGGGCGAGACTGAGAGAGCCGTATTTGATTCCTTGGCTGGATATTGCTGGACCCGACCATGCCGATCTTGCTAATGTCGGGACGCACGACGACAAGAAACATCCTAGCAAATCAAGCAACGTTTCTTTGGATAGCAGCCAGGCGCGTGACGATAAGATTCCAAGGTTTGTACATGTACCTTCCCCTCCAAGACAACGTAGTCACAAATCTGATTCTCGTCCTACTACAAGTAATATGCGTCGGAGGATTCGCTTCCACACAAAGGAAGTCTGGTCGTGGGCCCTTTCATGCTCACTTCTTGGGTTGGAACAAAAATGGCTTGAATCAGAAAGAACAATTCAGATATCAGATGAATCAGTAAGTCGTATTGAAGTCGAAATTTCTTCCGCCGACTGGAGAAAGTTCTTTGGATGTAGAAAACGAGAACTTCAAAACTCTTTGGCAAATATCAACAGGTTCTTCCACACCTCTACCGGTTCTGCACGACGTGATCAGAGGGGGAATCAGGTTATACTAGACATGATGGCTATGAATCTACCGTCCGCCCCTAGGTTGAGACTTTGCTGCCTTATTGAATGCGTATCGCGTGTTTTGATTCATTCAATAAAACGCTCATGCTCATTTCTGTGTGGAGGAACGCCAACAGCCAATCAAAAACTTTCCGTTTTCGAATCAATTTGCTGCTTATCAGCATGGTTATCTCCCAAAAAAGATATTGCAGACGGAGATTTTTCTGTTGGACTATTTAAAATGCTAGCAATTGCATCAAGGAAACGTCCTCCAGGCGAATCGACCTCTCGGAAATGTGATACAGCCGAACTATTGGCAAGAGTTTCCCAGGTCTCGGAACATGTTCGCAGACTGTATCTAGCTCTTAAGGATCTTCAGAAGTCATTGCGAAGCCTTGGTACTGGCGAAGTGCGAGGCAATTGCGGTAGTGAATTAGTCAGAACTTTTTTCGGTGGCGAGGATACAAATAATGAGATACTCCGTCTAACTGTACTTAAACTGCACTCCCTACAGCAAGTGATGCCTAGAGAGTTTCAGGTGCAGTCGCTTCCTGACTTTCCATCCGACAAGACGGACGATGCTACTCCGCAAAGCCTAAGAAGAAAGCGTGCACGTTGCGGAAAGAGGAAAACTACTCCTAGGTCGAGAGTGAGAAGATTACGTACTGAGAACCGAAATAAGGTTGTAAATATATTTATGAACCTCGATCAAGACAATAATAGTACTCAACGGAAATCTACAAGAGATGCATACACCGATCTAGAAGACTTTCTTGTAGAGGGTTGATACGGCACACTTTTGAAGTCGAGATGCTAGGAAAATAAGTGGGGATTATGGGAATGGAAATGGGAATGGGTTGCTATATATATGAAGTGCATAATATGTATAATTATTAGTACGTACTGAACATTTATGCGAATGGTTAAAAGTAGTCATGGCACTCTTTTCCAAGAGCCAGTGGGATGCAAAGATTGCCAAAAAGGTTCATGTAATGCTTTGAATTCCACACCACATGTATGGTTAACTACACTGTACTACACCTACTAAAATGCCTATAAATACGAATGAATTCGTTTTCATACCATAATATACTGTAAAATTATTATTGTAGTCTCATGCAATTGCTAGATATAATATGCATTTACTAGATCTTAGTAGATATGGATACTCTGGTCTAGGATCCAAGCTAAGTAATGAAAGACCTGTACATACAAGTGCAGTCATCAACATAGTACATATTTTATATTGGCAAAAGTGATAGTAGAATTGCTTGCTGACAACAAAATGGACACAAAGTAAGAATATTATCTCATCAACTCTGTCCCATTATCCCCCTAATCAACCCCATTTCCTAATTCCCCCTTGAATTTTTACGCAACAGGATTCAAAATAATTTTCAATTTCATCGATCGTCATTCGCATCTATTCACTATGACAGTTTTTGGATTTTATTGGCGCACTCATTATTATCTAATCTCACAACATAACAATGAAGTTCCTTCTAACCTTCAGCACTCTCACTGTGCTCCTGGCGACAGCATCAGCCTTCACGGCGGCACCAGCCAGGCGTACTGTGAAATCCATATCGCCCACATCCCTCTACTCGACAGTTGAGGCATCGCCATTTATCCAGGGACCTCGCATTATTCGCGATGATCTTCCCATCGTATATGTGTATGATCACTGTCCCTTTTGTGTACGGGTTAGATTGGCACTTGGAGTCAAGAATGTGAAGCACAATGTTGTTTTCTTGCAGAATGATGATATTCCTACCCCTACCAAATTGATTGGAAAGAAAATCGCACCCATCTTTGTAAGTATTTATAATTTAGATGTAATTTTTCTCAACAAAACACACATACTATTTTATCTTTTCTATTCTTTTCGTAACTCATGTCCACTTGCTCACCTCCTCATTTATACTCACTTAACAGTCCATACCAGAAG
>FMBT01000471.1:0-23258 GCA_900095095.1 Fragilariopsis cylindrus CCMP1102
TTGGCGATGGCGGTGCCAAGTGTATTGTCGTCTTCGCTGAAACCCGTCTGTAGGTCTTTGTAAATATCCACCGAATGTGCAAGTGTGAACCAACGTGGTTGGTCCGGTTCGAGTTGCATTTGACTGGTGCTGTCGGCGTTGTTGGGTAGGGTAGTATCCCTGACCATTGCTGCTGCACGAAGCCAGCTATAAACGAATTTGTCATGTTTGTCTGTTCTGCTCTTGAACATTGTTATTAAGTCGCGGACGCTTTTGTGAGAATTGTCGGCATTGAAGAAATCCGTGATGGTTTCAGCCCGGATTGGGATTAGTTTCATCATGGGTCGTTGCTTGATCAGAGCGCTCGTGACATAGTCCAAGCCCTGATTCGCAGTTGAGTCGGCATCTTTCGCAATCCAGACGTCCGATGCCACTAGGTCGTTGGCATCGAATATCACTGCCTGTGGGCATGATGTGATTGTGATACCAAAACGTTGTGTTTGGTAAGCTCGTACCCATAAAATGGGGGTGACCTTCTTCGGTTGAGTGTTTAACACTGCAACTCCCAAGGTTCCGATTCCGCAGAACAACGCTTGGTCCGGTAGGTGAGTGGTCCTGTTGAAAGTGAGTGGGTGGGTGATGAGTTGGCTTCTGGGAGTTCGACTCTTTGGCCCGGGTTGCCTCATCGAGGATTGCTGTTTGAAATCCTCCCTCTGTGAACGCCATCGTGCTGATGTTTAAATCCTGGCTGCGAGCGGTTTTGAGTTGCTCGAAGTTGAGATTGTGAGAGTGTTGTGTGCCGAAACAATGTGTTCCGGAATAGTGCCAAATGTGGAAATTTATGTTTTTTCGGGCGTTTGACGTCCGGAACTGACGTTTGGTCAGTGATGTGGTGAGCCTGAATGGCATGCGATTGGCATGGAGTCGCCGTTATTGTTCAGAATCTATGTTGACAAAGGGTGGAAGTCGTCCTAAACGATGTTGTTTAGTTAGGGTGAGCCCCATTACGTTGGTGAATAATTACGTGAAATATTGTTGAATGTTATTTTGTTTTTGTCCCAACGAGGGATAAGGCAAATAGGAAGTGTGAATAAATTACTTATGTACCTATGTATTGTGTTCTGGGCTTATGTGTGCCTGAAATCGAAAAATTCAATTCCGGAGTTGAAAATTTGACAGCTAGGAGTGACGCATGCGAGGGTGCGTGCAGGGGTGCTAACTAGTTTCGTTGAACGGTTGAGTCCTGACAAAATTTGAATGTATTATGTGATTTAACGTTATATTATATTCTTATATTTGGACTTGTCTATTATTTAAGATGTTTTTCGTTTTTAATGTGTGGGCACGTGGCATGGTATGCGTGTCGTGCTCCTGACTTTGACCGTTGTACGTTGAGGTCCGGAATCCCTTTTTGGATCTAAAACCTGTGGTGTTGCATGCAGTCTGTCTGTGTGGGTGTATTCGTCTGTCGTGCGACATTGCGTGCGCGGCGAACATTTGGTTGTAAATGGTAAAGATTTAGTTTTGACTTGTGAAATGTAGTTGTCTCTTTACGAGGCGTTTCGTCGTAACCGGGTGTTTCGTCTAGTTGACGCCATTCCTATTACTCCGGAGTTGGGTAATTGTGTTTTTCATACATGGCCGCAAGCAGGCGCTTGATTTCGGTGGCCTGTGGCGATTCGTTGCCAAAATTCTGTATCAACACGGCTTGTATTCGTTGCATGTTTGTGATGAGGGCAACGATGTCGTCCGGAGTGTTTCCGTGGATGCTGTGCTCCATGTCTTTGTTGTTTTCCATGTGGTGGTCTCTGTTGTTGTCTTGTCTCCATTGAGCGGACGGGTAGTCCAAGAAGAAGCGCTTTCAGCGGTCACGTCAGCTCCGGAGCTGCCTCACAACAAAACACGATGTTTCCAAAAGAATGAGTCCAGAATAGATTTCTCTTCTGGACTTTGATTTTTCTACTAGCGCGCGCGTTGTATAAAAATAAATCGCTTGATTCCTTTTTACAGCTTTAACACTCCTTGAGAAGTTTCGAGTAGAAAAGTTCATTAATTATTTTTGTGGCTGTTCATTTTATCAATTTATCAATTATTGCACTACAGTAGTACAATAAGTAAAGATATCTTAATCTTGCTTGGCGTTCATTACAAATTATCGGCGAAGAATGAATCAATCATCACTCTGACTGGACCATGTTCACCCTACTAGCTTTTTTCGGTGAATTAAATTTCCGTTGAATAAACAGAATAAAAAAATGAATCTACCAGTATTCAAAATGTGCCGGTGAGAATTTGCGACTGTTTTTGTTGCCGAGACGGAACAGCAACAACAACAACACGATATTTCACACAAGCTGTTGGAATAAGTTACACAGAACAGAGATCTTCTTGTGACATTAATAGTGTCAAAGAGAACAGATGAAAGAACATAGAGAACAAGGATATCAAGATGATGTGATTAGAATTGACTGACACATGTGACATCTTAAGCTCACTTTTTATTAAAATTAACAATTTAGTAAGCAATTCATATTAGCAAACACTCTCTACATTATGTTTTAGTATTCACCTAGATACGTAGAGCGATGTCTGCAATATTCAACACAAGCAGCATAAAGTACGAAAGAACAATTACTCTCAGTTTTCGGTCGATCATTTCTCTATCGATAACAAACAGCACGATGCTCATTCGGACAGCAGTACTTCGAGTGCTTCTTGTTCTGATTTCGGCTATGTTCATTACCGAGGTGACTTCCAGTTCCTTTCCCGGAGACGACTCATCCAACAACAGCACCAGTAGTAATAGTGATAGTAATAGTACACTTCTCGACGAAATCTCGGATGAACATTCTTATCGGCTCGCGAACAATTTTTATTGGCTCGCGAAAGACGTTTCCAAACTCGAAAGCGAACTTTCGACCGACAATGGTCCCTTTACTATTTTCCTGCCGTCGGTGGAAGCCTTGAATGATCTCGTGGACAGTTTTCCAAGAGACTGCCTCTATATGTATTACGACCACTACTATGTCTTGACCGACCATATGACCTCCATCTTGCTCTACCATATCATCCAAGGGGAAGCGATTTTGCCGTCCAAGCTTGTCGACGGACAAATGATATCGACCATGAACGGAGAGAACATCACGATTGGTGTCAATGGAACTGGAATCATTTCCATCGACGGTGTTGACGTGAAATCTGCCATGCCGTTCCTGACGGCCGGTGGAAACATACTGTACCATCTCGACACGGCCCTTTTGCCTCTTTCCATTACGGACCAGAAATCGGAAATCATCGCCGCTTGCGACGTGCCGTACGAGACAAAAACATGCCAGGGAGTCCGGGACTGGTTTGATTATTTTGCCGGCACGCAACAGTGTGCTTCGTGCGGCGGGTACTTCCAGGAAAGTGAAGATTACTGCAGTAGGAGTAATAGTAAAAGTTGCGTCCCGGAGTGCCAATGGTTCAATGACTACTGCACCGAGGAGTGCTGCTGGGATACCCACGATCAACAACTCGAATTGGCAACACCCTTTGATAATTACGAGTACGGAGGTATTTGGACGGTAGCCCCGTGCGATTCCGGTGTCACGATTAAGGCGGGCTGGCACGAAACGAGAAAGTCGGGAACCTTCCAAATTAGTCGCACGAAAGACTGCGACATTCGAAAATTTGCCAGACCAAATAGTGTGACGCCTGTGTGGCACGTCGATTGCACCGACCTCTATTATAATTTGAAATGTGGGCCCATCGATATAACGGTAGCCATTTGGATGGAAGACTCCGATGGAAAATTTGTTGGGTATTATCTGGATCCTCTCGTCGAAGATGACAGTTATATGGGTGATAGTTGTTCGGTCTACAAAAGTATTCGAATCCTGCTCGCTTCGGTAATCCCGATTATTCTTCTTACTCTGATCTGCTGTTGTTACTTTTGTTGCTGGAGAAGAAAAAAAGATCCTGACGATCCATCATCATTAGCAGCGAACAGACGCGAACAACAACGAAACAGACGCGAACAACAACGCAGTCAATGATGCCAACCTCGATAACAAGAGAGAGGTTGATGAGCCCGAAACTCTTTCTGCTGAAGCGATTCCGCCTTCTTCGTAACAATAACCGTTCGGGAGTTTAGATTCGAATTTCGCATTCTTCGAACAGCGATACCGTCTTTTAGTGTTGTTATTATTGTTGTTATACACTCTAGTAGAAACACTCGTAGTCTCTCTTTCAAAAATAGCGACTCTCGTGAGAATGTAAGCCCTTTGGTTCCAAAAAACAATCATGGTACTACACCATTGGGCGATATCACCAGCCAATTCCACAACACGGAAGAATCTATTATCTTTATGTCCAGCCAACAACTCCTGCCTGGAACAACTCGACATGGAAGGCATGTCAGTCTTTCGAACGTCGAAATTCCAGACCAAATCCGATGACAAAGCCAGCGGCGAGTAGTTCAGACCAAAATAATGCAATGAGCTATCCAATGCCAATTCATGGGTAAGTCGTTATTCCTTCCCTCACAAGAAGTTTAGTACTGTATGCAGAAGGTCTTAATTATTTTTCTAGATAGAAATTAATTAAAAAAGCAAGTGTGAACCTTTTTTTTGGGCATCATTAAATATTATTATTTGTTGATACATTATTTGTTTTAGTAGTAGTAGTAGTAGTAGGCAAGTCACACAGACACTTATCGTAGCCATCTAAAGTGTGATCCATTATTTTTTTCTCATGCTGTTAAAAGGGCAATAATCAACTTTAGGATAGTAATTTCATGATGCTTGTGTCCAATAATATTGTTGGAGGCCTGCTGCTGTACACATGTTGTAAAAATAGCAGATTCCTGAAGTGGCGTATTGTAGTAATGCTACTACAATGTGCTGAACCTCCTACATATTATATAGACCCCACTCTATACATAGCCACTTATCATAAAATTCCAATATATTGACGAGCACCTCTTGAAACATCATGTGAAATGTAATAAATGAACTGCTTTCCTAGAACTGAGCAGGCAGATACTTTTTTACCGCACCTGATACTAGCTAGTACCGCAGCGTTGCTCTAGCTTGTACTACTACCGGTAGTAGTCCTAGTAGGATACAGCACTGAATACGGTACTGAATACTGTACGGTACTAAGTACGGTACTGAATACGTTACTGATACTCTCTAATGAAGTACTGTAATTAACACGCTCAGCAAAAAATGTGCCTTGTGAGACAAGAATATGGTCAATGGCCGGTGAGTCACATTTTTGAATAAATTAGTTTCTTTTTATTCAACCGAAATTTAATTCACCGAAAATAGCTAGTAAGTTAGGGTGATGGATCGCTATCGGATGATTCATTCATTTTCATTGACCATACATCCATCATTCATCATTCATCATATTCTATTGTTCGTAAGCTGGAAAGACACACACACACACATATATATATATACATAAACACACACACAGAGAGAGAGAGAGAGAGAGAGCGCGTGTTTTCGCTGTGAATGAGAGGCAAACATTCTATTTTGGTTTTAACAGAGAAGCTGAACAAAATCACCACCATCCGACATTTTGGAAGGAATAGTATCACGAGTGACGACGACTGCAACTACAACTACAACGACTAGTGAGAAATAAGAATAATAAGAATAGGAATAAGAATAATTGTACCATGATTCCTTTACGCAATTTGTCATCTGCACTTTTTCGTGCCGTGCCGAAAACAGCAAAAAGAAGAACAGCAACAAGAACAGCAGGAACAACAAGGACAACATCGTCAGTAATCGTCGCAGCAACAGCAGCAACGACGACGACAATTTTATTATACGCTTCTTTTATTGGCGATGTATCGTCGTCGTCGTCGTCGTCGTCAAAGTCGTTAGTATATCCTACTTTTACGTCATCGTTATCGTTCTTATTGTTATCATCATCTGTATCAACTTCATTGGCTTTGAAGAACGTCATGTCGAGTGTTTTATCGTCAGCATCAGCATCAGCATCATCTCTTTCCGCGACTTTGAACACTACTCTAAACACCAATACTACTACTACCAACTGTCAAGAAGGAGAAAATACAGTTAAAAAGTCGACCAATGTTAATAATATGGCTCAACCTCCCTTTGACGATTCTGTGTTATCATATGATCATTATAACGGAGTAACAATCCATCTTGATAAATACCATCATAATCAACATCAAAAATCAAACGACGACGACAGTGGCAACGACAGCAGTGGGGACAACCATCTTCCAATATCAACAATTATAGAAACAACGGATGAAACATTATTTTCTCAAAAGTTAAAGGATGCATTACAAATTTGGAAATCTGAAGGTAAAAAAGGGATATGGATTAATACAAATTCAGAAACATCGAAGTATATACCAATTTGTATGGAATTAGGGTTTCAATTCCATAAAATTCTTTCATCATCTAAATCGAAATCGACGGTGACGACGGCTACGGCTACGACTGAAATAAAGATAGAAAATGAAAATGAAAATAATGATGTATTGGTATTAAGTCAATGGTTACCAGATTCAAAATCAAAATTGCCATTAGGTCCCAGTCATCAAATTGGTGTCGGTGCTGTTATATTAAATCCATTAGATGTATCACAAATGTTAGTAGTAAAAGAAAAATCAGGTCCAGCGGCGAAATATGATCTATGGAAGATGCCAACAGGATTATTAGATCCCAATGAATACGTCAATGAAGGTGCAAAAAGAGAATTATACGAAGAAACATCCTTAACTGCCACATTTAAAAATATTTTATCTATACGACAATCTCATCGTGGGAATGGTGCAACAAGTGATATGTTCTTTCTTTGTTTAATGGAATTAGACGAGAGTAGTGGTGATAATAATGGTGGTAATGAACGAAATCAACAACAACAACAATGGAAAGCTTGTGAGGATGAAATTGCTGATATACAATGGATGTCTGTAGAAGAATATTGTAATCAAACAATATGGAATAATTCACCATTATCGAAAGCAATGAATGCTTGTGTATTAGAGATATCAAAAAGTAAGCAGCAAGCGATGAGGATGGGAGGTAGTAATAATGTTGATAGTATTGCTAGTTCAGGTAGTAGTAGTAGTAGTAGTATTAGAAGTACAATTGAACATTATCAATTAGAAGTTGGTTTTGGTCGTACCGACAAAAAAACAGACGCATTATTTGTCCCTAAAACAAGAATAAATTCAACATCAACATCAGTACTACATGATGATCATAACAAAAATCATTTGAAATCATCGAAATTATAAATAATAATAATAATAAAAGGAAATAATTATTAAATTATCTCTAGCCTATTAAATTTATAGGAAAGAAAATTCTATGAGATCTATAATCTTCGACTCTACTTTTCTCTTTCTTCTTCATATTTTCAAGTAGATCCCGACGTAAACTTTCAAGAAGATTTTTTAAGGATCGAATCTCGTTATCTTTTGATTCGATGGTGTTATCCTTCAATTTGATGAGGTGATCTTTTGAATCGATAAATTTCCTCCCGGTTGCTCTTTCCCTTTTCAATATCTAACTCGTGTCGCTGTTGGATATTATCAATGAACTCTTCCTTGTCCTTTTCTGCCTTTTCAAAAGTTAGACTATGCTCTTCCTTGAGATCAGCAACACCTACTTCATGCTTTTCCTGCAACTCGTCGACTTTGGTTTGGAGGTTTTTCCCTATCAATGTCTCGATAGTTTTCTAGTTGATCGATAATATCTTCCTACTTGTCGATATAGATATATTCTGGTTTTTCTTCTCTTCAGCTGCTCTCTTTCTTCTACATTATGCTTTCGCTCATGGTATCTTCACCTTGATTGTAGCGGCTCAAAATGTCACCATCCAGTCCACTTTTCTTGAATGTCCAATTCCTCATCAAACCAAAACAGTTATCTCCTGCTGTTGCGTACGCTAAGAGGATTGCAATAGGCCACGACCAAAAAAGCGCAATGCACGAGAAGAGACACCAGGCAATATTCCAGATAATTCCGAAGAGCAAACATGCACACAATTGGCAGTAAAACATTTGGTTTGATTTGATGCGAAGGACAGGAATCGCCTTCCTAGGGTCGTACCCGTCAGAACCCGGCATACGGAGTAATTCGATCTCACTACCAGTGGACATCTGATTATAAGATGAGTAATCATCACCAGCGAAGAGGCCAGTATTATTGGCAAATTTTTTCGTCACAATGTGCGAGCAGCTAGGGGATATAAGAGTGCTTCCCTCCGCCGGATATTTGACAATCAATTCACAGTGACAGCTAGTCCCCTTATCGTGAGAAGTAACCCATTTGCGTTTGTCGCTTACGGTTCCTTTAATACACTCGCCCTCTTTCTGAAATGTATTCACCATCCACCTTTCGGATACTATTTGAAGGAAACAACTGCATGTTAAAAGCATCCCAGCAAATAGGGGGAACGTAATTAATACGTCCATAAAGTCGGGCTCGCAGCATGGGTATCTAATCACGGGGTCGAGTGGACAGTACGATGATCCGGCAGCTAAGATAGCTGTAGCTACAAATGGTGCAGAAACTAAAATGATGCATAGAAAAATATACAAGATAACGCTGACCAACGCGAATCTGAACCGTTGCGCTGTCAAATCCGCTGTCGCTTCCTCTCCTTCAACATTGGGGGGAGACAAAATTTCCTCCTCGCCATTAGTATTTGCTTCCCTCGACTTCCCTGTATCTATCTCCGTGTCCATCTTCATTTGATTATATGCGTAGGTAGCGCTTTGTTCCGATCCAATTGCATATACTGTGCGGAGTGATGTCGTAGGATGCTGTAGGCTAATACCAACTGTATTTTCACATCCAGAATTTGTACGCACCCACGATTCAATTAAATACAATTATTATGTGCAGTTAGTAACGTTAACGTTAGTAGATAAAAAAAAGTGATAAATATAATAATTTTTGATTGAAAATTGAAGAATTATGCACTTGTTTTTTACAGAGAGTTTTGAGAACAAATCATGACTTAATTTCGTGGGACTCAAAAACTAAATTAAATTCGAACCCGTGATACAGTAGTACTGTACAACATAAATCCAATGTATCAATTTGTAGGATGTCAATAAATGATCCATCCTTTTTTAAAACGTCAATTAAATCCTCTTCGCGAAATCTTTTTCAAATCAATCGAATTAATCGAATTGTCCTATCATGGCCTCAGCAGCACATTCAAAAAAGTTTGACGTCTATGTGATTGCGTATTTTTAGCTGTCGTTATTCTAAAAGAGCAAAACTGTAGGTCAACAAGATTGTATCGTCAATGAGATCATCATCATCATCATCATCATCATCATCTCATCATCATCGTTATCATCGATCAGATAAAATAAAAACAATGGTCAGTCCTAATACTATTGGTGGTTGCAAGATTAAAACATCTTACGCCGTCACACACGAAGATAATATTGCACTCCTAAGTTATCTCGCCCACCATTTCGTCAGTTCCAACGTCGACAGAAACCACTTCTCTTCCTCCGCTCATCCTAACGGTCCATTCGGTAAGCCTACAAGTAAAAAGAGAACAGTACTGCGGAAGACTCTCAGTAACTGGATCTCTCGTGGCCGTATTCCTCACAATGTTACTAAAGCTCACGATCAAAAGCTCATACAACTGGCTCAATTATCTCTAAAAAATTACCGCGACGCCAAATCCGACGTCGATAATTCATCACCAAAAACCGCAATAACTACTACTACTAGTACTTCTACTACTCCATTAAAAAGTGCACCACCAACCATGATCGGTAGTACTAATAATACCAACAATGATAATACAACAAATAATAATACAAACGCAAACACAATACCAATGCCAATACCAATACCAAAAGTTCCTGATGTCTATATTTTAATGGGACCAGTCAGTGTGGGTAAATCGACAGCATTAAACTGTATCAAAGAAAAATTAAATCCATTAAAGGTAATGGTGGCAAGTGGTGAATATAAATCGGAATATTTTTATCCAACATTTCCACTTCTTCGCGGTGAACATTCCACCACCACCACCATCAATGGCATTACACCATTACAAGTTGGAGCCTATTATGCATTACTTATGGCAGTGAATGATGCAATGAAAAAGAAGAGTGATGGTACAGTTACTGATATTGACGTTGTTATTATGGAAACTGCATTAACACCACAGATTGGTCAACCCTTATTGGATAGTCCAATGGTCAAGAAATTTATCTTTATGGATGCTGAAAATCATAATATGATTGTGGACCGTAGAATTCAACGTGATTATATTGATAAAGATATTATTTGTACCGATAATGATCAAGTTACTATTAGTAAGTTAGCACAAGATTCAAGTAACGATTATATAAAAGTAATGAGAGATGCCAAAAAACAAGGTAAATTAGCAGCTGGTAGTGGTAATGATATTGTTTTGATTAAAGAATCACATACACCAGATCAAGTTGCTGATTTGATTATATCAAATGTTGATGAATGGCATCAATATATCGTAAGTAAGGAGTCATTTGTTTAGTTTCCTGGGCTGAATGCTGGCCTGGCCTGGTCTGGCCTGGTCTGGCTTGGATCACGGTAGAAACAACAATGATAACAATTGCAGATTTCAAAGAAAGTAATTATAATACCAACATCAACAATCGGTATATCTTAAATGCCCAGCATCAATTAATGAAATTGGTTTGGGTTCATGGAAAAAGTAGTATTCCATATAATATAGAGAAGGGAAACTACCCTTTATGGATTATTATTGCACCAAAATACAGTTGTTCAATGTGACTTGATGAACAGCGATATCGATAGCGGTGAGGAGGGATGGTATTAGTAATGGCGGAAGATCTTGTTGTACTCGATAGTGGATTTCGACAAGTTGTATTAAAACCATCCCCTGGTAAAAGAATTCAAAAGGAAGTAATCGGATTTCAACTTCAACGATGATATGAAGTGAAGATGATTAGTGCAAGTGATAAGATCATTGTAGTTGAAAACAGTACATTCGAAAATCTTGCAGTAGGCCCTAGAGAATATTCTTGCGTACAGAGCAATGATAAGACACAGTGTCCAATGAATAACCGGTTGGTGGTGAAGAATTAGTCGATTGCGCGTACGTGATATTTTGTAACGTGAATACATCTCAAGAGGAATGGTTGGTCCAATCGTCTACATCAACTACGAACATACTGTAGATGAACAATCCGAAGAGTGTTGATTTAATAATAGTACTACGGTAGCGCATCCAAAAAAAAAGAATAATTATTTGAAAGTGTTTACGTACTATATCGTCTTATATATTTTATTTATCAATCAGAACTAATAATACGATTAATATGCATAGTCCGATTAAGGTAACTAGCTCTACAAACTGCATCATTGCTTTTTGATGTTGCGCATTTGTTATCAGGTTCTCTACAGGGCAATACTCTATCTCAAATTACTGCTTCTACTAGGCAGTGACCTTTCGTTTCTTACGTGCAGTAGTAGAACCAACGATAGTATCTGTTACACTCTTCGTCTTCTTCTTCTTTTGTTTTCTACCATTTGTAACGTTAGTAGTATCTTTCTCACCATTTTTCTTCTTTGTTTGATTGTTGTTGCATACTAATACTCGTAATGGAGCAGGATGTTTGACTGTACCGACATCTAATCTTTTCACACCACGTGCTGACCACCAACCTGGACCGTACCAGAAACATAATTGGGCATTTTGTGGTATTACTTCTATTGTTTTGAATTCTAAGCCACCATAATTACCATTTCGTTTCCCCCAGTAATTAAATGTACTCCTATAATACATATATACGTATATGTATATTTATTGAGACCGTCCGAAAGGGTAATACAGTAGACAGCGATAATTTGTTTTGGGAGCAAGATGATGAGCAAAGAAGAAGAAAAAAGATTATGCTATGAGTGCCGATGCAGGTTTTTTTTCTTCTCCTTCGAAATGAAAACGAAACACCACACCACATCGCATCGCATAATGTAAATGACATAATCCGATCACCATAATATTACCATATATGCATATTACGTACCTCATGTTCTGTCTTTCGGTTGGACCGGGACATGAAGCTTGTTATGTTATGTTGTTGGTGTGTCGAAATGAAGTGTGGTATGCGGTAAGAAAGAAAACCGTGTAGGAGGGTAAGTAAGTATAGTGATCCAAAAAAAATCCACATTAAGATATATGTATCTTTATTAACACTTACAAAATTGAATCATACAACCTGTACCGTCCGGGTTCAATACACCGTTATAATTAGTTGTTATATTAGTTTTATTATTATTACCATTCATATTAGGATTAGGATCTGTCTTTGTATTTTTACCAGTTTTCGAATTGGGTGGATAAAATGAGATAGCTCTATCTTCTTTATCACAATTATGACATTTACCACGATATCCATGATATACTAATCGATATTTGGAGGGTAAGGTATATCTTGCAATCAGACATTTACCTAATAGTCCATGATTGACAACTTTTAATGCACCATCACCATTTAATAAATGTTTATCACAATATGGTACCGGAATCGGTTCACCGTTACGAATTTTAACAAATGATGTACATCGATGACCATGTATCGAATGAGCCCAACATTTCCATGTTTTTGGATTAAGTGTAAATGATTGTTGTGGTTCTACTACTATAATATTCTTACTAGAAGTTGTAGTTGTTGCTGTTGCTGTTATTATTGTTATTTCTTCTTTCTTTTTTTCTTCGCATCTTTTTTTATACAACCATTTTTTATCTTTACAGCAGGTTTCGACGATGGCATCTTGGCTGACTTCTTGATACGATACCTGCCTATATAATCGGTGTCGTTATTGCTTGTCGGGATTGTGTTTTTTGAATCGTTTGTCGACGTGTAAAATCCAACAAAAAGTATGATATGTGTGCTGCGTAGATTGCGTAGATTGGATTGAAGAAGATAATATTATGATAGGACCTACCGTACTGATTTGAATAGTAGATCTTCTTTCCTCCTTCAATTCAATAATACCGTAGCTACTATTACTAGTACGCTAGTATCCATTATCCATCAATCTTCGTAAAAAATTAAGTAAATTTTGAATTAAATTAACAATCGAAACTTCTTCGTGTCGAATGAGTCGAGTCAGTCGATTCGAGTCACAGTTCTTACATTCCCATTCAGCATGAAGTAGTAAATCCATTTTTTTCAATCCCGTTCGTGGATGAAATTTTACGAAGCAGATTCGATGAATTTGGCCAGCATCATCATGGCTGTTCTTCTTTACAAGATTTGAACTTTTATGTGAACACGTGACTGCTTCTTTACAAAATTTGAACTTTTATGTGAATACGTGACTGCTTCTTTGAACACGTGACTGCGCAGTATTCACGTCTTCGTTCGCCTTTTGCATACTGCGCGCACAGTACAGTAAAAAACTTCAGTCATTCACTTTTGACAACCAGTCAAGTCGTTGATGCCTGCCAAAATTGCTTGAGCGAGGGGTAAACTCCGACGCGATCGCGAACTTTGTACGATTAATATGACCACGTCGTGAACAGTAACGTCGCGTTTTTCGAGAACGTCGTGATGTCGTTTTCCGTACGATGCATGTCATAGCGCGTTGACAGATAAATGCCGCACTTTGATTTGCTTACGAGGTCGTGGTGTCAAATAATACACATGGCGGAGTAGTCATTTTACAAAACGCTCTCTCACAACATATATCGATCGACCAAATAATCCAAACCAAACCAAACCATGTGCCATACCGCTACTAGTACTCACAAAATTTAAAGCATCAACAACAACTACCGTACCTAGAACAATATACACTATATAGTAGAATAGAATAGACAAACAAAACAAAAACAAAAATGGCATCCGCAACATGTTCCAAAGAATTAATGAAGGTATTAACAACACCGTCAAAAATTGCTAGTGCATTAGATTGGAAAAAACAAATTGGTGGATCAATCGCAACAATAGATTTTCATGCAATCGGATTGGTTTAACAATATCACATCATCCTGACAACAGTATTACTAATAATACTGTAATGACGAAGTATCATCAATATCCAGTGGTTATTATTCCATTCCATGTTTACAAAAGGAAAACAAAAAATTCCTGATTCCTCACGGAAACAATTATCCGAATTAGTACAAGATAATAAAGTATGTGGATTTGTGATATCCTGGCCATTCCAAAAAGATACAGGATTAATGGGTGCATCCTGTGGACGGACATTATTTGCTATTGAAGAATTATTACAACACCAATCGTCACATCAATCGCCACAATCAGAATCAAATCAGAAGAAAAAACAAAACAAAATAGTACTAATAGTAATAGTAAGCGTATTTACAGTAAATCGTCCAATATGTTTATGGGATAGTATCCATGAAGAACAACCAAAAGCAGATATATTTGGACGTCTCTGTGTATTCACGTACATCTACTAAGAAAGAACATTGTGCATCCAAGAACAATATCATCAAGATGAATCCATTGTTGCCACCAAAGTATGGGAAGATTTTGTGAAAACAAATTGGCCAGATATTTATGCTACTAATAATCAAATCAAAACATTCGATGGCTACAAATGCATCATTTATTCAATAACAATATTGAAAGTTCATCATCAACATCAACACCATCACAAGAAGAAGAAGAACAACAACCAGAAAGACGTTGGCTATGGTGGCGTAAAGCAAAAGGCTGTTACTAACTAGACTATTATACAATACAATACAAATAGAATAAAATAATAATAATAGAAATAGAAAGACCAGAATAGAAATACCAGAATAGAAATATAATAATATAATATAATAATTTGATTTCATACATGCTACTATATATATTTCTACTTACAATTGTTGCCATCATAGCCGGTCGAATTTCCTATTTTGTGTGTGGTTAGTTGTGCTTAGTTGAATCATCATCTCATCACGACCGTTCTTGCTTGATTTCGCTAGCTAGCACATGGATGATTCACCATCAAAGAAGAATGATGGTCGCAAGGTCGCAAGAAGAAGCGTAGGAAAGTTTCTGCGTCTAATGCTCCAGCTGAGACTGCTCTCGAAGAAAATAATAATGGTGATGATGCAGCTGGTCAAAATGAAACTGCGATGGCAGCCTGCTCGATTCGAGAATAGTATTATCGTTGAAGGAGCTGGATTGGCTGTAATCAATGGCACTTACAAAAAGTTAACGGACCACTGCTATGAAAAGGAAGGTCAATGGAATGGGAGTAATAAGCATATTTATGATATTTCAAAAAGGAACTCATTGGTTTTTTTGGTTTCGGGGGGAAGATACACCATACTGCCAATAAACACTTTATAGAACCATGAGTAGTTGTTCTGCTAGAAGGAATTGAATTATTGGGAATATGGTAGTAGAGGATTATAGTAGCAGGCCTTCTATATACCGCAAAAACACAACGTGTTTTACGGTTGTAACTGCTTGTATGTAGTAGCCACTATTTGTTAAACTATGTATCATTGATTAGCAGGATTAGTCCGAGCTATAGATGGATAAGATCATTGATTGCTGTCATCGTATTCGGTTTTGTGTTGCCTCCACTATTTCACGGACATCTGTTGGATACACAGGAAGAGTCGTCGGTCGACGATCGTCGCCGTCAGCAGCATCGGTAGCTCCTTGCCTCTCTACTGGTTCCTTTCGTTCTATCATTATTTCTATTGGACTTCCATTACAAATCAAACCAGGTGTAGGTGTTTGTTTAAGAACGATCCTATCGACCTCTTCTCTTCTTGTTACTTCAGCATTATTTGCTGATACTGGACGGGCTTTAATAGTAACGGGACCAACATATGCGAAAGTTCCAGGCGTGTTTGTAAGTTTTGAAACAATTCTACTACGATCTTTGTCGTTACGATACCGTTGTTCTGGCAAATACACTCCACCAGTGGTACAAGTACTTGAAGCAGTAGTATCCGTAGCTGCCATCGTACTTGTTGAAGGATTCTCTAATAACGCATCTAAAGCAAATTCTGCACATGATTGTCCGACACAAATACGAAAACTATCATGACATTGAACGATCGAAGTCATCTGTTGGTGGGTTGTGGTACTGATACTACCATTAGTAGCAGTAGAAGAGTCCGACACCTCCGCCTCTGTTATGACGTCAATTCTCATTGCATGCGTCTCGCCGCAATCTCCTTCCCCGCTGCTCGATGATGATGATGATGATAGCTTTCGCATAGCAAAATCTGTTGCAAGGACGAGAGGTTCTGAAAAGTCTGCTAAGAATTTAGAGAATTTACGTGATCTCCACCAATTTCGTGGTATTAAATCGACTAATAATCCCAACATATCATTCCATATTTCCGGTGCAGTTCCCATAGCAGATGATGATGAACCAGTAATCGATAATTCTTTTCCAACAGTTACTGCTTCTGGAAATGGCCATGCAAAAACTTTTTGTGTTCCAACTCTTGTTTTTGCTTTATCATTATCGTCCTTGTTCCAGGAAGAATTGTTGTCGTTGTCATTATTGTCGTCGTCGTCGTCGTCTTCGTTATTAATGAAGAAATCGACTTTACCTAATAACCGTCCAGATAAATCATCAAATCGTGTCCGTATACCCTTTTCGAACATAACCATATCATCACCGAATCCTAAATTAGTGATGTACAAATTCACTGTGCCAGATCCACCTAAACCTTTAGTAAAGTAATTAAATCGTACATCCTTTACTACTGCCTGTTTGGCTGTGGCTGTCGTCGTAGCTGTAGCTGTTGCAGCTACAGCTGCTTCCATTGCTAACACATTCGACATTCCTGGAAATGCACCAGCAGCAAGTATAGCCGTTGTACCTGATTCGATAGCAGATTGATGCCGTTCCAGAGATGATTCTAAAAATTCCACCGGATCAGAAACATCAACATACACTGGAATTTTATGATCGATACAAGCATCTAATACAGTCGGTAATCTTTCTGAATATGGACCGGCAGTATGAATAACACATGAAACTGGTATATTGCTATTCATATCATTGTTGGATGATGATAATGATGATGAGCCTCCTAAAAGGATATTATCTAAAGCTCCTTTTTGCCAAATATCGGGACAGTACTGGTACGTAATTTTTGGTGAACCGTTGTTCGATCCTTCATTATCATCTTCCCATAATGATAATAGATCTTCTATTTCTTGTAAAGCCGCTTGAAAGTATTTATTTTCGTTGCCATTTTTTCCTTCTTCTGGTCGTCTTCTTCCCACCAATATAATTTCACATTGTTCTATCACTGATGACGACGACGTCGGACGACGACGACGATAACCGATGTGATAAATGAGCAGCGACAGCTGTTCCAATCTTACCGGTACCACCAAGGACTACAAATTTATACGGAGTATCGATTTGAAGTTGTCCCGTCGTGGTTGTTGCTTTGGGAAGAGGAGCAGTTAAAGCTGTTACTGTGTTGATGTCAACAATAATATGACAAGCACAGAATAAGATGACGAACAACCAGCACGGATGCGGTATGGTCGTCCCTATCGTTCTTTCTATCATCGTACAATACTCTGAACAAAAAAAAGCACACAACTTCTTTCGCAAACCGCTTCTACTACAGCTATAATGATAGCTTTTATCTGGTAGACCTTCGAAGTAATGGAAAGTATTACCCCTGGTGATGGCGGGGTTTACAAAACGCAATGGTACTGTACTGTAGATTGAAGATCTTGATGGCATGTGACAGTTTTTGTACAGAAGATATTTTTTTAAAAATCTGACTCTTTCCTATTTTTTCGATTTCTGCCTCGTAACCATTCAAATTTTGTTGTGTGAAAACTCTCGCGGAAGGTTTATTTAGCTGAAAGCAAATCACAAAAAGCTCGTATTACATACAGCCACCCATTGGCATTTTTAAGCACACTGGTTGATTTGATCGCGCGAGTAAGGTTTATTTAGTACTTATTTTTCATAAGTAAAAACGCATTTTTTGAATACTTACGGAAAGTCACCTAAGAGCGAGGTTTTTATCCGTTGGCGATCTATGAAAGAAAACTAGCTTTTCACGTGCTTTATTTTTATGTATTTCGATCACAAAACACATAAATACGGTACAACATAAAAAAATAAACAAGAAATACAGTTTCAAAAAGTAAATAAAACGACAATGATGACGACAATGAATATTATTAGCTTCGCATTAGCAGTTCTAAGCGCAACACTTGCTGTGACCAATGCGTCCATTAGCGAACAACAACTCAGTAGTGTAAGCATCCCTGCCACCTCCCGAATTGGAAATCGTTTGATGTCCAAAGCTCGTCGTTTGGAACAAAACGGTGATGATGCCTATTCCTATTCTTGGGTCAAAGATTATTCCATCAAATTCAATAGTTGTCATACAACATTTGAATTCCGTGCTGATGGTGGGTCCAACTCTGAAGATGGAGAAGATTCAGCTCCCGTCGAGAGTATGCGATTGGTTAGCTTTAAACTCTGTCCTACCAGTAAGGATGAGACGCTCGGTCAGTACGACATGATGTCATCGTGTGGAACTTGCCGAAACGGTGCCGAGTACTTGGTCGAGATGAGAGAGTTTTTAGAAGCATACCTCGAATTCCAAATGACCCAAAAAGAATACAACTGCGAAATGGTCAAAGAGAACTGCGGATGTGAAGACGATGATCAATACGACGACGATCAGACGTGTTATGCTACCTGTTACGCAGCCGCTGGATTAGACTATTGTGACGAATATGACAGCAACGACGGTGATGACAACAACGATTATGAATTTGATCTTTACGAACATCTTGAATGCGAAAATGTAATGGACAACGATGATGATTCAAATAATGCTCGTCTATATGTTGGTGCGTATTGTTCCAGCAACGGAAATAACATTTACCTCGGTGAGTTTACAGATCGGCAATGTACTCAAAAAGCCGAGGAAGGCTCGTACTATGCATTGTTTGGTCAACAACTTCCCTACCAGGATACTTCGATTGTTGACTACAACAAATGTTTATCGTGCTTAGAACCTGCCGAATACGACGACGATGCCAACAATGATAATGAAGATGGAGATCAAGTTCGTGAATCTGTGAAGAACTTTACGACCGATCCGCCAAGTGTGAACAAAATCTGGCAGACGGTGTTACCTATTCGAAGTCCAACGGAGCTTGTGACTACATGCAAACATGCTACCACTTGCCGAGAGAGTTGCCACAGGAAAATCTGGTCGTACTGCCTCTACATTCTTTGCAGGGTTATTCTTTATGTCCACCGTGGGAGTCACGGCGTGGGCAGTAATGCTGTACCGTAAACTTGAAGGAAGTAGTGGGGCAGTCGGTCTCAGTTCGCAGGACGGGGAAGTAGCATAAGGCGCAATTGGTAGAGTAGATCCGATTCTTTTACATATAATGTATTTTGACAGTAGTTACAATAATAATGGATTATGATAATAATAATAGTTATATTTATAGGTCAAAATTGTGACGTGACATGCATAGCTATCCTATATATTTAGAACACACATGTATTATTTAAACCAACCGCTCCTTTTTTCTACCTTTTATTATAGTTCCAATCCTGCTTCGTTTTCATTTTCATTTTCTATTTATTACCACTACCGTTATTAGTAAGAGTAGAAGATGTTATCTTACTATAACTTTTATAACCCAAGTATGTAATGAATAACCAAACAATTGATATACCTAATGTGATACAACTCCAACCAACATCAGCACCACATGATACATGAGCACACATATTTAAATTGGATGCAAAATACCAAAGAATATTATTAGAATTATAGATATAAAACAAAACAAAATTGATAATATTGTATGAATCCGTATAAATTGAATCCATTGACTTCTTCTTTGTTTTGTTACGTCTTGCTGCTGTTGCTGTTGCTGCTGTTGCTGTCCTCCATCTTCGTTATCATTCTCATTGTTATTACTATCATTATCACTGTCACATTCGTCTTCAATTCCATACGAGGATGTCTTGCGATGAAAATTATAGATACAAATTGATAAACCGATTGCTGATAATGAATTAAATAAAACAAGTATAGCACTACCCCATCGTGGTGTATCACCTCTTGTCACAATAGGTGAAATTATATATGCAAGGAATGCAGCAAATGCAACCATTGACCATCCTATCGGTATAATTAATTTAAATAAATCACCAATCGTTATATCATTGGTGTTGATCCTGCTCCTGCTCCCTTATTTGAAGGATAGCAAAAACAACAACATACACATACATTTTTTGTCGAGAAACGTCATGGTGTTACTAAATTATAAATAGAAAATTTCCTCTGTTCTAAACAAGATCACTGACAGCCAACCCTTCTATGGTTTCGTCTTTTTGTCGTCTTTTGTTATTGTAGTGTCTTTACATTTAGCATGTTATGTTTTATGTCATGTCATGTCGTCTTTCTAATGTAGTCTTACTAAAGTTTAGTATGTTGGCTGTCTTTTTTCGTAGATGCCATGATGCATGCATCGCGTGCGTCTCGAGTTAGTACACGTTAGAGAAAATCTTTTTCCGAGATTAAAAGGACACGGTTTTCGATTTTTTTTTTTTAATATCAATTTTTGCTGATTAGTAAGAACAGTTATTCGTACGAAAATCAGTGTACTTTTTCATGTACTGGTACTATGTTTGGGAAAAAAAAATACATCGATTGAAATGCCAGTACATGAAATAACCTAACCAAATATCGGTGGAGGTCGTCGTTGTTAGAATTATGTAATAGATGAGGTTGGACGTTGGTAGAAGAAATTATTGTTGATTTTTACTAGGATGATACCATGCAATAATGTGTCCATCTCGAGTAGAAGGAATACATTGGTTAATTTAAGCTATTTTATACTATACTGTCTTTATATTTAGCATGTTATGTTTTATGTCATGTCATGCCGTCTTATAATGTACTAGTATGTTGGCCAAATCTTTAGAATTTAGTGCTGGCTGGCTGTGTGCCTGCCTGACTGAGTGACCGATTGATTGAATGCGGTGCCAGTGCACACAACAGCAGCAACCATTCCGCTTGAGACGCGGCCATCGCCCTTGGCGTCTGCGCTACGCCATGATTCTTGTTTTCAAAGCCTACTGGAATTGCCCCAGATCCTAACATTTTCAAGACGAACAATAGACCAATCACGCCACCTGTAACTCCTGCAATAGTCATTGTTCTCGACCTTTGTTCAGAATCGACAGTCATACTAGGTTCCCCCTCCTGGAAATTGATTGTTTGTTCTTGACCAATGAGCACTCCCCTGGAGTCGTAGATCTTGCGGTTGACTTTGTAGACACGACGCTTGTCGAATGGAAGACAACAAACAATAATCGATGGGATCCAACCGCATAACAAACAAACTATGCCACTAGCAATTCCAGATTCAGTACCGAAGTGGACGTTGGAACCCCATACGCCACCCCCTGCGACGCTTCCGGGAGGGGCTACTTGTACATTTGCTTTAACCGCCACCGCCTGCAAAACACAAGGGTCACCAATGTCCGTCACTTCGACCAGTTGTAATCCTTCTTCCACTTGGTTAATTTTAGAGTACTTGGTCATGTTTTCAATCTTGCGTGCTTGTATGTTGATGGGTTGATTAATTAGCCTGGTGCAGCTACTTTTCTTGTTCTTTTTTCGTAACGTTGAGGAGCAGCGCGGCGGCTTTTAAATAACAAGTTATATATAGTAGATTTTGAAGTTAGGATGTATTGTTGTTTGATATTGAGTGTTTTCTTTTTTTTGGCTTTTGAACTTGAACGAATTGTAAATTATGAGATCAGTGTTGTATCGATCAAATTTACCTTAATGTGTGTGTGGTGTGTTTTGTATTGATCGGTGCTAACAAGTACACAAACAGGTTGAATAATTGGTGATGATCTTTCATTTTGACACCGCGAGACAATGTGAAAGTGTGAAAGCGCGAAAGCATGAAAGTGTGAAAGTGTGAAGTGTGAAAGTGTGAAAGTATCATTACTATTGCCGTCCTGTTGGTTGTTACCGGTATGGTTGTATCTGCCTGCTGCGTGCGAGCATTACAATAAGAATGCAGATGAGAAACGAGGTGCTATTTACTATAGCTAAGATAGAAAGGGACATTTGTACGGATAATGACCTGCCTCTTATTGAACTGGGACTGGATGGTAAGATACTACATTTTTCAGTAAAAGACATAATATTACAGAAACAAAAACAAAAACAAACAGATGACTACCCAAGAATACGATCGTATGTTAGAGACCTTACGAGAGGTCAACACTTTATGTGCAAAAGCTCAAGGTCAGTATCATGCAGCAAATGGATATGAGGCAAAAGCAAATCATGCTGATCAAAAAGCAAAGTTTGGTGCTATGTGGAACTGGAAATGGATTGTTTGGGAAAAAATGAATAAGGCAAAAGATGCATCTAATCAAGGAACTGAAGAATCGCGTCGTGCATTTAGTTTGATCCCCCGTGACAGACCTTGTCTCTTACGTGAACGTTATCCAGAAGAGATAGCAGGATTTGAATTATATCTTTCACGCTACAACCTATAGTATTGATACTACTATTATTACTATAATTAAAATTATAATTATTGAATCCTTGTTAATTTGACATCAAGTAAAAAACTTTCATCGGGCACATCCATACGATTTTCCATTACTCTACGTATTCGTTGTTTCGGTCCAAATCAGTCGGTACTGGGTCCAGGAGATGTAACCATCATCATTCAAACCATCCGTATATGCTATGATGGTGGAATTACGATTCGACGTATACCCCCCAATTTCATTCCCCGTATACCTTCATCGAGACCTGCAATTGCACGTTGTTGTTGTTGCTGGTGTTGTTGTCCCCCATTTTGTTGCTGTTGTTGTTTCCGCCACCCACCACCACCTACTATAAAAATGAAAGGTACACCATCATTGTTTGATGAAGAATCAATAGAATATCCATTTGATCGTTTTAATACCCATTGAATATTAACACGTTTTCCTTCCGTTACTACTTCTCCTTCTCCTTTTCCTTCCCCTTCTTTTAAATCACGATAGGTAACACCAGAATCTAATCGAACAATCACAGCTGGCGAATCGACATCGTTTGGTAGTGGAGATGATATTTTTTCTCCTACTCCAGCACTTATCATAACAGATGCTTGATGTTACAGGGTCGTTAATATAATGTTATTGTTATTGTTATTGTTAATGTTATTGTTATTGTTATTGTTATCGACATAGTCGTTTTCCGGTTAGTCGTCAGTATAGTACTAGCTGATGCTACCATCG